>CAJPEX010000663.1:0-87767 GCA_905338405.1 Notodromas monacha
ATGCTGTGAAATAAAAGGAAAAACTTTAATTTTGCACCAAGATGGTGCATGATTTCAAGTGAGGCAAATTGAATTACCCATCAGCCCAATCAAGTAACTTCGGCCAAATTACACTTTCAAGCAACGGTAATTTCCTGTTTGAAAAGCAAGTGAACTTTATTCTTTTAGTTTGAATTCAGGTTTACAGATTTTTGTTTCACAAATATTTTTCTTCACAAACCGACACGAAGTTTTGTGGGCAACGCTGTACTTTCCAAAGAAACGACTAAAATATCGAATCATTAGCGCGTTCCAAGATTTTTAAAAGTCGAAGCAGGGTTAAAATAAGTAGATCGTTTATTTCATGTTCGATTGCTGAAATGATCTCATAATGAGTGTTTATGGAATCCGTTAAATTTCAGGGGAAATTATTTTGCTTCCAAGTGTAAGGATGGTCACGTTTGAGAGTTCTGCGGAGTCGAAACTCAACCATCAAGTTCTACTGAGTCCAATAAAATAAAAAGAGGATTCCTGTTATTCTGCAGATGCGTTAAAATGCGGTGGTGTATCGAAAGGTCAAGTACACTCTGGAATTTTTTCATTATGCAGTACAAGAAATCAGGTGTTTTCCCGTTGAGGGAACACAATAAAAGGCGGCAAGGTCTACCCACGGCTGTTACGATGCAACCCATTGTCGTGGTTTCGACAGCGATTCCGTCGGCAAGCATTTTCAAAAATATTTTCCCGGCGTCCACGAACGGGATTTGCTTTTCATTTCAATTAATTTCAGCTCCAGGAACCTTTCCGTTGTCTAGTCCCTTTTTTTCCTCGCTTCACCAAATAATGCCCGCGTTTGAAGCCAGGAAGGTCACTCAGCTTTGTTTCAATCGGTCTCGGAATGGAGAAAAAAGCGCCGAGAGTGAGAAGGGTTGAAAAGGAGCCCCGCTTTCGCTCTCGACTGGATCGCCCCATTTTCTCGCCCTCCGGCGTTTCGTCGTTTCTGGCATATCTCGCTGCTGGAGCCCCGGAAACCTACTTTTTTTCTGCACTCGCTGAAATTCCTCCAACACGTGGCGGTTCCTTCCGCCCTCGGCGAATAAAGCTCGGGCTGGAATCGTCGCTTCCGGATTTGGACTCCACGTAACCTGGGTATGTATCACTCCTGGACTTTAAATTTATCGGAATTAATTTTCTAGCCGCTGTTTAGCATCAAGTTCAGACTCATTTCCGCGTCCAACCCCAGCTCATAATTCACCAAGATGCATTCTGTTTAGTCCATCAGAATGAACATTCGCGCCGTAATAAACCTTCAAGACGATATCGGTAGCCCATAAATTTTGGGTTTATTAGTGAGAGGTTCATCAAGTTTGCCATATCGTGGTCACGGTTCTTTTTGCCTCCGCAATATGTCTCGACACCGCTGGAGAAAATAATTCTCCCTTATAGTGCCAACGAACAAATTCATGGAGGAGGTAGAGTTCATGACGGGGATGGGGCAATTTCATTCAAACGAAGTGAAAATATGATTTATACAATATTGCATCACATTCTTCACACAATGATATGCAGAATGATTCATAAGCAGTTACACCAGTAAAACTTGAATTCTGAAGGGAATTTAAAAAATTGAGCGCACAATTTTGATATGAAATTCAGAGGGAGATGTGAAAGGAAATTGTCTTATAATCTCCGAAAAAATTACAGTAGATCTTACAGTTAGGGCAACACTTTGGCTGTTTCAGGGTGGATGCAAATATTGTTTTTTCTTTAATTGAATGAATGAATGAACAGAAAACTTTATTTGCCGCTTTTCAGCGTTCACAAGGCATAACCAGAACTCCCGAATCCAAACCCCCTCCCCACTCAACCCAACTCCCCCAAATACATTCCATCATTTCAAAGCATGAAACAAAGCACAAACAAATGACAAAAATAAAAGAGAACACACTCCACAAAAAAAACTGGACATCCTACAGGTATGTTGCATACAACCACCCACCCCCAATATTGAAGACAAAGGAGCAGTAAAAGTTTATTTAAAGCACAAGGTCTTCAGCCTGTTTCTGTATGAATGCTATGCGGGAATTGCAACAGCAGAGAGCAGTATTATAAACATGGCGTAGGACACTGTAACTATTTCTTTCGGTGACAAGTACAAGGTCTTCTGCCTGTTTCTGTATGAGTTTTAGTTCAATGAAAAATTTAGAGAGAATCTTTGATGAGGAATCATATAAGGCCAAAAAATTTTCTTGATCCTTTGAGAGTTCCAAAAGTGTCTCTTCATTGAATTTCAGTAATTTTAAATCTTTCATAAGCTGATTTCTATCTCTTTGAAATGCTGGACATGAGCAGAGAAGGTGCTCTGGTGATGCACAAGCTAATGTATTTATGCTGCAGGAGTTACACCACTTAGAAACCTTTGAGAGTTGGATGAATTTTTTAGTGCCATGAATTTGTAAAAATAGCTATGGCATCATGTATTAATGGGATGTTCCGTAATTAAAAAAAGAAACATAGATAGAAAATAATCTTTTTTTTTTGAGAATGCCTTAATTTGTCCAGTCACATTTCTCATTTTGTGAAACGATTACCTTTGTTCCACGAGTATGCCACAACATTCCGGTGTCAGTCCTGAGATGCAAAAGGCTAAAATGTCCCCTTTCCAATTCCAGGTTGTCCAAATGATGCCAGTATTCCTCTTTTCATGATAACTCACCGTCCTGATATGGTTTTATAATTATATATAAATGATTTTCAGAAATTCTACTCCTGCTTAAAAAACGCTGACAAATTTTGCTGTTTTTTTTTTGCGCTGCGCTACTAGGATATGAAAAGTTTACGATATTGTAATCTTTGGACCTCGTGCACAAGCCGAAACAGTGTTTCTTCTTCGCATTGATGCGTTGGATTTGAGAAATCAATTAAGAATTCGTCGCGGCGAATGAAGTCGTCATTTATTTCAACTGAGACATTCCGGCACGGACTACACGGAGAGTGGAAGGTTTATTTCTGCAAGGACATTCCTCCTCTGAGGGAATAGGGAATTTCCTTTTCCTCGTTCACATTCGGCTGCTCCGTTTTTGATGAGAAGAGTTGTTGCATTCGAGGAGACGGAGTTTGGTGGAAACTGAGAGAACCCCCCTCCCCCCCTGATCATAAAGCCGGTTATGACTCAAGTATCTCTGCTCAATCAAACATTTTTTCGGGAAACGTGGGCTTTATGGCGCCACAAATTGCGCCCCTCGAATGATGAACGGCGACGTTGAGTGCCGATGCCCGAGATCCCAACACCACCTCCACGACCGTCAATAACAGTGCCTGGTGGGCAAATGTTTGTCAGGAATCTATTTTTGCAGGCTCCGGTGCATGGCGGTACTCACGGATTAGTGTGGGCCGAAGGAAATGAGACAAGATCGCACTGTTTTCTTTGTTCGCCCACTGGACTCAGGCGTGGGATTGATCGGTCTCAGTCACGGCCTTGGGATTTCAGTTTCAGTCTTTGGCGTCGACGACGTGTCAAGGGGAACAAGCTCGTTTGAAAGCGAAAGCAGCGGTCATGATGAATAAGGTTCCAGATTCACGCCGTCAATAAACGCGCTCGAATCACTGTAACTAATTACCCTCCCACTTTTCTCGGATGAATGGACGTCATTGAAATTCCGCCCGCTTTTGTCCCGACTAAGTAAGATTCGCTATCGCCTCACCCTCTCGGTACTTGCTTCTTACAATTTTACCGCCTGATCTCCCCGGGCTATTTGTCAAAAATATGTATGCACACAAGAACTGCGTTTGAAACGCAGCGGACGATGTTGCGCTTACGTTGGCAAGCCTTGTCACGACCAACGTTTGGCAGAGGCAAGTACTCACAATGTACCCCCGATATTCATACAAAGCTCGTAACAATACTCATTTACTAGCATTAGAACATTAAAAAGCCAAGATATGGGTAATCGAGTTGACTTTTATGGCACATTGGTTTCAAGGTTGGAGCCTAAACCCGGTACGTTGCATCGCATGTTGGAAACAAATTACAATACATCAATAAGCGCAAGTGGGCGATTTGTTTGACGGGTAATAATCAGGCAATGACTGACTGCATGAATTCGACTTGTTATGAGCGCTTTCCTCGCAAGCGAAATGCTGATCTCGGAGGAACGCAGCGGCCGCTGAGTTTTTGAATGCTTGTGGTCCTCGAAAATTCGAAGATTGCTTCGGGGCGGAACCCGAATGACCCAGTCAGCGTGCCGCTGATGAAGGTGAGGTGGGTTGCTTGCGTCAGTTTCCGAAAGTGCCTGCTTCCAGGAGGCCGATTTGGCTAACAAATTTCGACCGGACACGAGCGAATTCTCGCCCTGGGGTTACTTCAGCCACGCGAAGGCAGGAACAACGACTGCTGGCAGCCGACTCAAACCCGGACAAATCACTTACGTGCCAGGCAATCCCGGAACCGCACCGCTAATATTGCATCATGCGATCTGCATCGAAAGCCCGTTATTCGGATCGCGTCTGAAAAATTCGCCAATCACCGCGAGTGTACGGCTGCGGCGAACCAATTTTTCCACCGAAATGAATGGACAACAAGAGTAAATTGTTTTATTTGTTATTCCTGCATTCCTCGAGAAACCCCGTTTTTTTTTTAATATTCCTTCTGCTCTTCAAGGAACCTTGTTTACCCATGAATGTTCAGTCCACGCGATTTCCTCCTTTTTCAAATTAAAAACGAAATTGTATTCAGGTATTACCCAAGGTCAGGTTTTACGACCTGCCTGCAAATTGCGAATAGTCAGGAAACCGGTTCAAAAATTAATGATGATCTGTTTCTGGCTTTATTGGTAAATCATCAAATTTTAAATTAAGAACACGGGTTCGAAATTCCAAGCATCTGAGGTGTAAGCTTTCCTGGAGATTTTCAGGAATTCCAACAGTAAAGCGGGGAATGCAAATTACTCCACTATTGACGGATTTACCGTAAGACATGTTCTTGCTTTCGCTATTGCCTGCCGTAATAAACCCCAAGATATGAAAATTTCAGAAAAATTAAATTGTCAAAGCTTTATAACTTTTTTGTGAATTTTGGGGCATTATATTCAGCCCAGCAAGTACAGTACCATGAAAGCGGAACATTAAAGACAGGGAGTGTTTGTTAAAGAATATGTTATTGAGATAGGGATTAATTGCAATAAAATTTCAATTGGAAAATTGGTGGGGGGTGGGTGGTAAAATTAAATATTTGTTAACGTGAGATTCTTTTGAGATTTCATTGGGAGCGAGCCGCTTGCTTAAAATTAAGAATGACAACGTCTCATTCAAGCATTTTCTAGCAGAAAGAGTTTCAGATTACTGCTTCAATATATCCATGCTTTGAAAATGCAATCCTCAGCTACATAGATTCTTTTCAGTCCTTCAGTGGATTATCAATTCCATTATTTGCATTGCTAGTTTGATCATCAGAGGAATTTCCGAAACCCTGCCAACGCATCATGTCCTTTTTATTTTCGCTCAGAAAACTGATTCAATCCATTCATTTTCATTAATGTTACCCATCAGTCGTCCCACATTGAAGTACAGTATGTATTCCACCTTATTCCCCCCCTAGAAGTGACGGCTCGCGTTTATCGACTGATTTTTTCACGAGTTTCGGTGAAGTATTTACTCAACTTAGTCAACCAATTAATTCAAATTCAGCTATGCTTTTATCGCAGATGACCTTGCATAAAGTACGATTTAAAAAAAAACATGAATAACACTTAAGGAAATGCCTGCTCAATTGATGAGAAGATTTTCATCAGTGAATTCAAAATATCCACGGAAACATGTCCATTTAACTGAATCCAATGAAGTTGCTGTTGGTGAATTTTCACCATTTACTGTACTCAGAACCATTCCTATATTCCACGATTTTTCAAAATTTTCAAACTGTAATTTGTAACTTCATTATAATTGTGATTATTCAGTACTCTAATCGGGTACGTATTAACGTGGCAACTGCCAAACTGGACCACATTTGAAAGGCGCAATATTTGCTTGGCGTATTTGTGTTCTCAACGATAGACAACGAAGAAAAACAAAGCTTCTGGATTGCGATGCCAGAAGGGGGTGATTAGCTTCAAATGCTTGCAAGTACTGCACTGAACTCGGCTTCAGAAATGAATCCATGAAACGTTAGTTGGAAGTGTCGCTGCTGCTCCAACAGCCTTGTGCTTTACGTAATTTATTGCAGGCATTCTTGGCGCGAATGAGAGAATATAAAGTTCTTTCGAATCCATAACTGACATCCTGTTGCCTTCTCGTCAATCAATCTTCCGTTCATCGTCGTTCGAGCGTTGCGAAAGCAAATCCGCATCCGATGAATTCATCACACCCAATAACGTTTTGCATTATTTGAGGGATGAATGTGTCGAAAACCGGGAGCTGCTCCGTCGCGGAAAGAAAACATCAATTGATCAAGGAAAATCGACGCTGCGGTCAGCGATCCATCTTTATCGATTTTGCAAGCTAACATCCCGAGGGCGTGTACGGCGTGCTCTAATAACAGTTTTCGGTACAAGGATCAATTTGTGACCGAAAGCTGCTATCCAGAGGGAAACGGAGTTTCGCTGAAGCGTCAATGCTATCGAGCCGATGGGAAAATGAAAGGCTCTGGAACCCGTTTCACCGAAACTCGTCAAAAATTCAGTCGATCAACTCTTGAGCCGTCACTTCCAGGGGAGGGGAGGGGGGGGGGGGTAAAGTGTCGGCGCTGGATCGGGCGACAGGGTCTAAGATTTAGGCATCACTCGTTCGCACAAAGCCTCCTCGCGGGTATCATTAACGCGTGTTCCGACCAGCTCAATCTCACCTCTTTTTTCCGGTTATCTGACAAGGAATGCAACTATGAAGAAACTCTCGGACAACCCTGCAGGCTGCAGCTGGAGCGCGGTGCTGATAATCAAATCGCCGCCGGCAAGGATACCCCATTATTTTCTGAGTGCTGCAGCTATCAAACCGCTAGCGTTCAGCGTTTCCCTCGCTTTTCTTTGCACTTACATACCCATTGCGAGAGAACGCTAGTTGATGAAACGGCTTCTCAACTTTTTGGACTGGTTCATGGTATTCAAGGAGGAAATCATTCCGCGGGAATTCCACCGGAGGTAAAAAAGGGAGGCTTATATTTGCATTGACGAACAAAGGATAACGCTCTCTCTTCTCTGTATTCGGCCTTCGCCACGAGAGATCGCTTCTGAGTTCTGACGCCCAAGTATTGTAGTTTTAACATCCTGTTGTCTCGCATGCCGAACTGAATTGACCAGCATCACAGTTCAAGAACTTTCGAATGGAACGATAATTTTAAATGCTTGTCTTTTAATTCCTATGGAATAAATCATTTAAAATCTGAACTATGTTCGAACAAACTAATTGAGAATATTTTTCGGGAGTATAATGCATGCTCCGCAGTAAATAGCAAATTGCTGAATATAATATCATTTACATCATTATTTTGGAATGGGAAAATCTCTACAATAATATTGTCGGAAGCAAAAAAAATATTCTTCAAGCCGAATTGCTTTCCTGAACCGGGTGAATCTCGATGCATCATCAGCCCTTCGATTATCTTCGGAAACTTCTTTTGAAAATACAGTATATTTAACCCACATATATACAGGAGTTACCAGTGACAGTTTTGACTCTTGTGACAAAACGGAATTCTTCTAAAAAGTCATGAAAAAGCCATTATTTTAATTCCCTCCCCTCGTTATTTGGAAGCATGTCATTGATGTTTGCACGATTCATTTAAATAATCGGTAAAAATTATGCATGCTCGCTCCTGTTCTAGTACAGTACGTATTTATTCAATACCGACATCGAAAAAAATGTCAAGCTCTCAATTTCCTCCTCCGAGAAATAAATTCTGTTTCGGCAGAAAGAAAATTCTACCACGTGGCAGCGAGGGCAAGTGATTGGTAGAACCAATTAATGTACGAGTTATCAGTATCAAAACACTTTGTTCTCCCCTTGCTTTTCTAAAGGTCGTATTTTCGTGGCGAACTGTAGGTTCTTGTGTTCCATACGAAAAAAGGAAAAGTGTTTCCAATAAAATGGAGAAAAAAATCTGTCATAACCAGAAGATGGGGGCAGGTCTCATCTATGGTGAATTTGCGAGACTTGAAAAAAATCCACGCATTGTTAATGGATTGCCAAAAGTGCACTGGAACTTGAAGCAAGCTGATAGGTGATGAGCTGATGACTCTGATGCACTTTGGATGCAATAATTTTCCTTTCAGCGCTCAGCTGAAGACCTGGAGTCCAGGACAAAAAATATATAGTGTAATGAGGTCTGGAATGAGGGAGGGCCAAAAAAGTCGAATAAAAACTTGGAAGGAATCGAACAGGAAACCGAGGTTGGTGCTCGCGCTTCATCACGTACGGCATGAACGTGATTATCCCCGAGGACTCGGGCGTTTTGGAACTCCGTCAGCTAGTTCCTGGTCCGGGGTGCCCGGAGGCGCCTTGGAGGACGAATTTTCTGCGTAGGTCGGTTATCCGGCGGCGATCACCTTATATCGGCCAGAACCGATCGTCGGAAGCTCGCCGAGACACCAACGCAGAATGCCTGGATACTTTCGGCATCGCGCGAAGCTACAAAGACGCGAGTCAATTGCCGTATACTGATAATGACTTTGGTCGACGCCACCCAGCTCAGCTTCACCATTAATCAGAGCCGCGTGCGAGGAGCTACGGGACTTCCATTCCTTCACGAGAGGATCGGAAATTGGCTCGCGAAGTCGCCGTGTAATGAAGTGATTGTACCGGTTCGTTTTCGGCCGGCCGCATGAAAGGGCGCATGTTTGAATGCGGCGCCTGAGCGCATTGACGTCTCTATATACGCGGCATCGCTGCGAATGCCGATTCACCGGCAGCTCTAGTTTTATGTCAAGGCTGGAGCGCGTTTCGAGTTCGATCTGCACGCGGAGTCGGGGCTGAGCCCTTGATTATTATTCCGGAGGGGGATCGATGGCTGGGCTTTTTTCCGCAGTGCGATCCTCTTTGTTCCCTATGCGATGAGCGATAGCCGGGGCTCGGGAAACGGACGAAAGGAGTCACTCGCCGAAGGAGTTCATTGAGGCTGCGCGAGAGTGCAGCCTCAGTCGCGTCTGGTGTAGTGAGGAATGACTGGTGGAATGAATGCCGTGTGTCCGCCGCGATCGGGTCTCGTGCCTGGCGAGAAGTCGCCGGCGAGCCAATAAATCCGGGAACCCACGTCGCGGCGATTACGCATGGTCAGCGCCGGACATGTATCAAACGCGCTTTTCCATCTGGTCCAGAAAGCAGCGAATACCCGCGGCTCGACGGGGAAAAATTTGGGGAAAGGGATTAGGCGGAGTTCAGGTGACCCGCACTTTTTTTTTAAATGTTCCAGCAGTTCCAACGGCTGCCTACAAATACAGTACACATACTGTACGTATATGCAGACACGGTGGGCCAGGAAAAACTAGCATCAGTGCATCATGTAGCAATACCACTTTTCCGTCTGGTCCAGAAAGCAGCGAATCAAGTACTGCGCAGTACAGTAAGGTAAACAGGAGACTAGACGTGAGAATAAAGAGCGAAACGGATTATGCGGAGTTCAAGTGACTCACTTCCAGCAATTCGAGGAACTATGCATGCGATACAAACCAGGAAAAATGATATACAGTACCATATACTGTACTGTATTTTGAAGCTGCGGAGTGTCCTGCATGATTTAAGCGTTTAAGTTTTAAAATTTCGTCGCACCTTTGATAGGAATTCGGAATCAAGGGTACTCCGAATAATCATGCGTTTGGGTAGTTGGATGATTGTTGAGCATTTGTTGTACAGTTGAATGATTCTTACCGAAGAGACTTTAAATTCTCCAAGTGAACATAGAGTCTTTCACATATGCAGATCCAAGATTTTGATTAACATTGGAAGTCAACAGAAATTATGTTTGATCCGCCAAAAAGGGAAGGGAAAATTCATAATCCGATGTATGTTTGATTGGTTGATGCTTGAATAATCAGAGCTTTACTTCAGCCGACTAAAATCCATTCCATTGGCTTTCGAAAGATACCGGATTTCTGGTATAATTGATCTCATATGATCATCACGCGCATTTCAAAAAAATCAAAGGGGAAGTAGTGTGCTTCTCAAGAGGGTTGAATGGGTCCATCAGAAGGTTGTCCCAGTTACCCGTGATTCCAAGTGGCTCACAAGCAGCCAGCCGTTCAACACATCCCAATTGTTTGAAGCGAACTTACAAGCGTTCTCCTCAAACTTTTTCCAAGACTTTTTGAAAAAGTATAAACTCTAAAAAATAATGATGGATTTTGGTCTCAATCTTGGTCTCCCTCGGCGGAAAAGGAATCATAAAATTTTTAGCTATCCAATTGCTTTTTCGATGGGATTGCTCAACTAGTCCGAAAGATACCACATCAACATTAAAATTGGTTCATTTCATTTAACCGTGCATAAAATGAAATTCTCTTGTAAATAATCGCTCACGCCTAGGTTTTACAGTCAAATGATGAATTTATAAAAAGGCATTCAACAGAACCAAAACCCCAAACTGCTCGGTATACACATGAGAGATTGAAACTAATCGACTGCTGACGCCAGCTATTTTGTTTTCAATCGGGTATCGAATATGATTATTCGAATAGACTTCTTTGGACCTTGAAACTGATCCATGAGTAGAATTCAGTTTTAGTACTGGATTACTAACTGCATCTTTAAAAACTAATATTAATGCTTTCCAATGGAATTAAAACCAAGAGCCCCAAAATTTGCATAAATTCAGTTAACTTCGAGTTAAAGATTCGTCACTGAAGTTCTTGAGGTTGAATAATGCACAAGCTGCATTGTTATGCTCGAACACCGGATCAACCACATTTTTACCTCATATTCGTATCTTGCTGGTGTGTTGGACACAAAATGGATCAATATTTAATATGAACACTCAGTATCGTAAATTGCGACTCTCTTTTGGCGAACTCATTTACGAAAATGCATGCATAAAAAAGGGTAAAATATCCATACATACTCTGGGCATTATTTGAAGTACAGTATTTTCAAGCACTTGATGGATCGATTCGTTTCACTGCCTGTTGTTTAAGCGCCCTCACATCAAATAAATGGAAAGGGAACTCACGCGGCTTTTAAATGGACAGTATTTTGTTCAATTTTCTAGCGTCGTTTTTTATTGGTTATTGTAAAAAGATGTATTTCGTTATCTGATAGCGTATCAATGTAGGGATTCCGAGATGCCATCAAAACTGCATTCAATCATTTTGGTATGCCTTGAGCGGGAAGTTTATTCGAAGTAATGAGCTACGGAGAGCAGTTCACGAAGTCACGCACAGCACATGAGTACAGTAGGACACTCATACCTCTTTGTTCCCGTAGTATCTATGGAAAAGGAGAAGAATTTTGTCATTAATTTTCGCTGATAAGTGAAGTGGGAAAATTTTGCGCCGTCCACGGTCTAATACCGATCGTCATAATTTTCATAAAGATTTTTCTTCGTCGTGAAATGAACTTCCGCCAATTTATATACGAAGTGCTGGAATCGAGGAGGCGGTCACGGCTCCGGGTTGCAACAACCCGATGCAAATCTCGGACCCACGAAAATTTGTGCAAGAGGAATCGCAACGGGGGCAACGCAATGAAAATGCATGCAGTTCTCTTTTTCTCTCCCGCGCACCAAGGTCGACTCTCGCACTGACGTGTTTCGTTTTCTCTAATTGGCCCTTGGGGCAATAATCACACCCACTTGCCGCATGCAGCGTGCAAGGAGACGCGTATTCCTGTACTTGTAGCAGCAAAATCAGGTCTACGTGTTGAACGAGCTCCGTTACAAAGGCGTAATTTCGCAGGAATCGAATCTTGAGTGCGTGCATGCGTCGAATACTTGCATTCATAACTTATCCGTCTCGTAAATTGAATTTTGAATACGGGGCGCACGAGCCAAATGCATGAGAAATCAACTGGAAAGCGCCTGTGAAGAAAAATCGAAAAAAATTGAACCTTCCAGCAGCTTTTTTATTTTTATTTTCCGTCAGCACTTTTACTTTTAGTTGCCGAACATATTTCACCAATTACGAATTCGTGGTCATGACGTTTATTATCGCTCTCCACTGCGCGAGAATTATAACAACCGTTAATCCTTGAGCTCGTGAACTCTGAATTTTTATAACCTTTTTGACTATTGCTAAAAATTGAATTTTAGATGCAGCTACTGCGATGAAATGCATTGAGTTATCAACGGAGGGCTGCCGTTTGAGTCGTTCTCAAGGAAAGTATACAATCAGAATCGAAAGAAGCGCAAGCACTTTTCAGTACAGAATTCGGTTTCACGAAATGACCTGCGAAGATTACTTCATACGTTGCAATGCTTGTAAAGTCATGAGGCTTACTACAGTACCTCAAAAATGATTCTCTTCGTTCCCGTAGTACTGTCCAGAATTGAATTTCTGTAAATTTCGTCCGATGAAAGTTGTGCCGAAGATTTTTCCAGGTTTGCGTCGGCATCAAATTTCTCGAAATATTGTATATCACCACCTTTAGGTTATTTGACTCCACAAAAATAAACAGACATTATTTAGCTTATTGTGTTGTCCACCGTTCGAAGGGAGGAGGATATCAGATACTTTCCTGTTTAATAAATGATTTACGCAACAAATAAACCTACATGGCTGCAACAGCAATTTTTAAAATGAGAAAATGAACCAATGGATGAGTTCCTTTCATTATTCTGTGTAGTCCCTAAAATTGTGCGCAAAAGCAAGCTCGAACCCAGTGTGATGATGTAGTTCCCATGTGGTGTCAGGGGATGTTCATCGACAGCTACGAACAACAGCAAAAAAATAAAAGAAAAAAAGACGGAATTCGGTGGAAAAAGGTGCGTTGTAATACCAAATATCGTCTCCCGTTCCACACCGTCGAAAGGCGTGCCGACAGGATCGAAAATATAATGAGGCATGGCGAAACAACACGAAAAAAATAAAACACAAAAATAAAACGTAGAAGCAGAGCTCACGCAGCATTCATGCCCAGAAAGTCGAACCTTCAAACTTGTGCTGCAGCGTGGGTGACGAGCCATCCACACATCCGCGTCATCATTTGTTCCCTCCTCATCGCAAGTTCCGTATCACATGTTCGCCGAAATGCATGAAACAACTCGGTCGCGGAAACGCAGGGAACATGCGTCCGATTAAAAATAAAAAATAAAAGCGTATCGCTGAAGGAAGGAACCATGTCCCTACTCCTGCCGCGGCCTTGGGAACGAGTCCTGAGGTACGATTAATCCCCGCGCGACGAAGCGTCGTTGTTTGTTTGACGGCAAAGACTCTGGCGAACTCCCACTGCGTTCTTCTCCCGACGGGAAAACCGGAAGCTCTAGTTCTCCTCGCGGTTCCATCTGATTATTCCTCCATTCTACAGCACAATGTGAACAGGCAAAATCCCTCTCTCTTTAATAGTAAAACCAGTTACAACGAAATCCCAGGGACCTGAGAAAAATTCGTTTTATTGAGATTAAAGATTTTCAGCACATTCCAGACTGGAATTTTATTGGAAATGGCGAATGCATTCTTTAAAATTCTTCTAAAACAAATAATTCAAGATCTAGCTTAATTAATGAGTACTTCTGACAAAATGAAGAGAAATCCTATGATGTGAATATAAATCTCCTTTAAATGAACTAACACTTGTACTAAAGTATTGCTTGTCTTGAAAAATAAAATGAAACAAATTACGTATGGCAAAATAATGCACTTCCAGGACCACAAAAAATTCGTTATAGCGAGATTCGTTGTCAAGGAATTATACTGTACCATAAAACACTTGACGGATTCAGAAACGGACTCATGTACGTGTACGGGAGGACTCTCTTCACCTCAATTCACTGGTCCAGGAAACACAGTACAGTACAAGTCGTTCTTGGACCCTGTTATTGAGGAGCTGCTCTTGCATGGATCATGAAGATTGTGAAGGGCTACTTGAATAAGAAAAAAATTCTTTCGTGGAGAATACCCTTTAACGCACTCCAAAATATCGCACTTTTTCCCGTAAAAAATGACTCCAAAATTCAGAATGCGCCTCACATTCGATTACGTTTTATGCTCACAGGTAAAATACACGAGTTCTTCTAACGAACACATATTCTGTACGAAAATTGTCTGCATTGTAATCGAAAAAATGAATCTGTACTACAGTTTCATTTCAAGCGCGAACAGTGGCCTAATTTCATTGTACAGTAACCTTAATTTCTGCTGGAAAACGCTTGAGATGATCAGGCTGGTAACTGAGGCGTGAGTGGAATCAACATTGATCAGAATTTTAAAAAACTATACGCATTTGAAGATTGCCTTTTGATCACGTGCAAAACTGCTCTAATCTTTGAGTAACAAAAAGGCAGTGGAATGTCTTTGTATAATTTGGCGTCTCATTTTTGACTAAATACGGCTGTAGACAAAATAAATTGAGAGGGAGTCCATCATTATCTTCATTTGAACTAAAGTTCATTGTTTTTGTTTAATCATCCCTCTGGAGGCTTCAAAAGTTTATGAACAGCAAAATATCTTTTAATTTATCTGGCAATTATCTCATTTCCTTTGATGGAAAAAACTACTCCCTTAAAAGTAAAATGAAAACGCCGACGGTCGTTTTTTGAAGGGAAGCATACAGAAGAAAATCCTCCAGGCCCAATATTTTGATGCAACGGGGAATTTGCGTGACGTTATTTTCTATTAATGATTTTCAATACACGTATTTTACTTGGATTTTACACAGACCACCATAGACATTCACAAGCGCCATGTCATTTTCCCGGAGTGGTTTTTCGTGCGCGGTTTTCATCTGACCGTCTCCAATCGGCACGGTTGTGACAAAAAAAAAAAGCTTTTCGTCAACCATTTAGGTTCTTCGGTAGGGGTAATTTAATCTTTCCCGTAAGCGTCACACAGGACAAAATCCGATTATTTTACATCAACGATGCAAATTTTCAAAATGTATAGCCGTAACAAGGATTCTGAAAGCAGATCTGGTGGTTGCCATTCATTAGTAAAAATGTTGGATTGACTTCGGTCTGACAAGAGATTTTCGGGAACGACGCAGCAAATTAATGGACTGCGTATCGCCATATTCATTAAAATATGTCATTGAAAATTGAGTGATTTTGACGATAGAACCTTCGTACACAGATTTTAACCCCTTCAGTGTGACTATACTGTATCGATACAGTATTCTAAAGCTAAAATGTCCCCACTCGTCAAAAAAGTACTTGTATACTGAATAGCAACGAAGATGCAGATGAGTTAATAACATGACGTGACGACTGAGTTCGACGGGACTTGAGCGGAACGTTCGCGAAGATGTGTTTGGGCGATTTGGCATATTTATAGAGTAATTCTCGATCGAAAAAATTGAATAGAGATGTGAGTCCCTTCGTTAAGGTTGTCGATTACTCTAGAGGTGAAATTAACCCGAAAGAATCCATTGTGGAGAAGATATGACCGTGCGTGGCGGCAGTCAATCGGGACGGGTTCGAAAATGTATTCGGTGGATTTCAGGATGCAGAACAAAGTCCTTTGATATTGCGTCATTTCGCATTCCACTTCTCGAGCAACCTCATGCTTTTAGATCAAGGTACCTTCCCAGGGGGCGCCAGTTTCATCGACGCAAGCGATGGGGTTCCGATGACGGCGATAGCGAGGAAATGATCATTTCCCGACCACCCGGATGGGAGCCGCCAGAGCAGTTGCCGTCCACACCGAGGGCGACGCGTTTTGTCGCCTAGCTGCTCTGGGCCTTGTTCAGTCCGGACACGACGGCGATAAAAACTCCGCGGCATAAACAGCCAATGGAGCGAAACAAGCGTCCGGTGGAATTCTTTGACCAACAACGGCCTGCAACCGGATCGCGCGGGACATCCGGGTACACGAGCCAGACGATTGAAAGATCTGCCCACGCCTTGGATCCCATTACGATTCATCTCGCCTGCATAAATCTAAGCGTTGCTCCATCCGCGAAAGAATAAACGCTGAGTAACTGATCCGTGGGCGGCGGAAAACGCGGCGATTGCCATCAACGACCGTGCAATCAGTCGCCGGCACGCCGAACAACATACAAAAAAAGGGGGGAGGGCCTTCGAGTCCGATTCATTGCGACAGGATTGTTCTCCGAACTGTCGCAAGGTCCGCAAAAAAAGGAAAAGGGGAAAACAACCAACTCAAGTCTGTTTGTTACGCACGGAAAAGAGATTTAACGACTTCCAAACAAGCTCGGGCTCGAGGCGCCACCAAAAACCGCTCTTTCGCACCGAAACGACAACAAGTTCTCCCCGTGATTACTCAATTAAAGACTTTTAGGAATGCTCCTGAGATTAGGGATGGGCCACGACAACAAGACCGCATAAATTAAACCATTTGGAACGTTCGCGTCCGGAAATTATGGCAACTGGTGCAGCCTCAACTCTATGCATCACTCGGATCCGCGGATCAGTCCGTCTCCTGCTACGTGCCTGTCTGCCATGCATCGCCCGCAGGATTGGCACGCTCGTTTTCGATTGCTTCACTGATGGGCCAACGCGGATTTGTTTCTCTCTTCTCTGCTCATGGACAAAGGTCTTCGCAGCGGTGCTAAACCGACACGTGGCGTTTCATGTGTAGTGACAAGTGATCGGAACGAGAGAAGGCTCTTTCGCACAGGCGGCACCGGAACGGACGATCGCCGGTGTGTTTCCGGTAGTGACGCGTGAGCTCGTCGCTGCGGGCGAACTTCCAACCGCAACCCTTCCAGCAGCACACGTAGGGCTTCTCGCCGGTGTGGGTGCGTTGATGCGCTTTGAGGTGCGAGGACTTGGTGTAGGTTTTCTGGCAGCCCGGGTGCTGGCACACGTGCGCCGTGAGCCGCTTCTTGTTCCACGACTTCTTGCCGGGTTTCTTGGCCTTGCCGAAGTCCAAGCTTTGCGCCAGCTGGTTAAGCAGGGCCGGGTGCCCGCTCGACGATGACGAGGAAGACGAGGGTTCGTCCCCAGACGATTCCTCGACAGCATTCGGCGATGCCGGCGGCGTGAGTAATCGAGTGGCTGACTTGAGCTCCGTTAGTCTGCGAAAAAATAGAACAAAGCCCATGCAAAAGGCATTGAAATATACGGGTTTGAGAAAAGGTCTTAAATCACGATTGAGAAAGCGAGATTACGCATGCATGTCTGTTATAAATAGCTTCTTACCGTCACCTTGGAATTTAAACGGATTCTCGGTCTCTGTCGCACACATTTGCACTGGAAAATAACTACCGCACCATTGAATATCGTTGCTTCCAACATGGATACAATGGCTACTGAAAGACAGCTGACATCCTGGCCGAGAAACAATATACTGTAAATCGTGTTCTGTCGACCAAATGCTCGCCAGCAGTGTAAAAAGGGCAAAAAAATTAAGTTACATGTTGTCAAGTTCTGGTTCTCAGCATTAAAGGAACGACAGCTGATAAGCAGCAATGATGATGATTGAAGTATTCAATAATTTTTGAGAAATAATAGTGACCGTGATGTATTTGCATTGTTTTAAGCGGTCAGGAATCTTATTCGTAGTCGTAAAATGGAAAAGACAGACCTCATAATCAACAGAAAAAAATCGTTATGTGCAATGTGACCAAGAATTAAGCGCCGATAACGTGCATAGGTGAATATGTCCACCAAGAAAAGTATTGTTTTAAATAACACATTTCCTTGAATAAAAAGAGCACTTTTTCTCTCGCCAAATTCAGGTTTGAACATTCATATCAGCGTATGTGGTGTCTCATGTTCGATCGGTAATACAATTTGCAGGTGAAGCGAGTGAATGATTCCTTCTGACGAGCACGAACTTTTAGATAAGAATCGTCAAAAACTCGATTAAATAAAGTCGTACTCAATTTATGTTCACGGATCAGCATCCTGATTTATTTTGAATGAGTTTGAGGACATTGCACGTATAAAATTTATATTATGGGGACAGTTCTAAAATGGTGCTCTTCAACCTTTAGTATATGCTGGATCACCTAGTATAAGTCGAAAAAATTCTTCTGGAGAGATTTGATCTTTGCAGCAGTTCTTTACATAAATCAGGAGCCAGTATAAAAAGTATTAAAGAAATAAATGAGTCGATAAACTATTTTGCTTACCTTTATTGCTTCTAGGATGTAAAAATACAGACAATGCTCTATAAGTCTAGAAAGTGTAGTCTTTGTCCTCAGGATTCCTGGATTAAAAGCGGACAGTACACTTGCAAAGCTATCGATCGACGGATGTGATCAGCTCAAGTCCCCAGTATAAGTTTCTACAACAACAACCGCACGTAACCTGCCTCCTCTGGCCTCTAGAACTTCAGGTACTGACGAGAGAATCCCGGCTATTTGCGAAGAGCAGACTCATTCAAATTTAAAATTCCAATTCGGTATTTTTTATTTCTGCCCGAAGGCTATTGAACGACAATACGGGTGTAATCAAGTTGTTCTGCGCGAATCAACGCGGTATCTTTACGGAGGTCTGCATATTTAAACTTTCATACGAAAAAATCGATTAGCCAAATGCGGTATTCTAGATGCAAAAAAAAAGGAATTGAATCAGACAGCGTTCGCGAATTTGACCGCTAAGAAGGTATTCAAGTACAAAAATACAAAAGGCATTCAAAATTTTGCACTAGTTTCGTTGTAGAACCTTCAGTCACAAAGTCGAAGTCAGGGTTTATGATATAGATTTCACTTCCTCACGTTCGATGCGAAGCCGAAGGTGAATCAACAAAAAAATCGTTTCCTTGTTCTTGAAGGTCTGAGAACTCACGCGAGCCCCGGTCCCAAAAATTTTTTTGAACGAGGAAATATTCCCGCTTTGTTATCGCACCTGCGTTTCTGCACAGGAGTGCTGAAATCGATCATCAAATAACAACCTTGTTGAAGTCGGCCATAACAAGGTGATACTTTGAAGCGGTGCCCGATTCTATTCATTAATTTTAAAGAAATTATTTAAATGGGAATTGAAGTTCCTTTTTTTGGGCTCTTTTTCGCTCATGGCCGAAGATTGGCTTTGGAAATGGATGTGTGAGTGATGAGCACGATGATTGATCAAAACGGCTCAGCTTTCAATACTTGGACAGAAAAAATTTACAAGTTCTGTTGGAAAATTAAATATTAACAGCTTTGATTACACTTCTAATTGATACAGATATTGCGTTAATTTGTATTTACCAGGTGAGTCAAAAAAATTTTCAAGGATTGAAGAAATTAGAAATCCAGCTTTTTTTCGTATACAATCTGTAGGCTGTTGAATGTTAATCTGCTGGGGTTGGAAACCTTCTCCAATACTGTACTTCCTCTGTTCCTCACGGACAGAAATAAATTATTTTGTGCATTCAGGCAGGGCGAGCATTTTATTTCTGCTAGATCAATTCGTTTTCGGAGGGCTACACCGTTATTTATTTATTTAGTTTTCAAAAACGGCGGTTCAAAATCAGGGTGCGGTCTACACTCGTGCATACGGTATATTTTCAACCGGGCAATGGAAAAACTGTTATTGTTACAGAAAATTCTTTTTACTCATTCGCAGTGATTGTTGAGAATATGCTTTGAATATCTGGTACTAGATTTACAGTTTAACGGGAATAGAAAAGATTCAGCAACGGATCGAGAAATATTCGCAGATATCTCGTACTGCATGGCGGAACCTCGGTGCGAAAAACCGAAGGCCGCTGATCCCACCTCGTCAGATATCCTGAAGTTGGCATGGGAAAAACGGACATTGGCTGGGAACTAGTGGGCTATCGGAACTCGGGCGAAATGAAAAAATAATAGAGGAATTTAAAAGCAGTGTTAGCGCAGAAATATATTTTTTTCTGTACCCAAGAAGTCTATCGGAGGAAAGAAAACTGGTTCATATTTTTATTTGCTTCATTGCATCTTCAATTTTTTTGACAACTTTGCTAGGAATTAAATTGAAACGTTCGAACAAGATCCTCCTCAAGGACAAACGTTTTTAATTAGAATAAGATTCGCATGTATTCGATTCGTTTGGAACAAACACTATATCCGTAACAGTGAAATTGTTACCATCACAATATTACTATTTCATTCAAAGACAATAGATTTCCCAGGATTCTAGCAATCTTAAAATGTAGTTTCGGGTGATTATAAGCATTTTTTTTGTGGCAAATATGCAAAACTAGAACTGTAAGTACTGAGTTTGTGCTGGCGAATTTTGATGCATATTTCGAGACGTCCAATGCGAGGAATATACTGTACTTGTATCAAGCATTCATTGAAATTTGTTCAGATGAAACAGAAAAATTACAACAAATGATTCGTTGGTTTCGTGTATCTATTTCTGTCCCAGATCTCGGAGGAATTCGACCTACCGATTGTCCACGAATCGCAAACACGTTTTTTATTTCTTACCGAGGAGAATTCGTGTCGATTGGAGGAATGGCGATCGACGTGATCTGCGGCAGCTGGACATTGTCCCAACAGGGTTGCCACTGAGCCCCGATCCCCGCACCGGTCTGGCCCTTCTGAATACGGTCGTCGTTTTCGGGACTCGACGGCGGTGAAACCTGGCCGTGTTTGTACACGGCCTTTTTGCCACCCGACTCGGCGTCGTTTGGCGTGAGGGTCACAAACGACTGTCGCGGGTCTAGGTCATTGTTGCACTTGAGCGTGAGGAGGTCCGTAAATGCGAACGTGGATTGGGGTGGTTGGTTGGGCTGGAATGGAGGCACGAGTATTGGATCACAGTCGGAGTAGAGCTTGTCGGCTGCCGTCGTGACGAGGAGATCCAGGTCGACAACGTCGTCGGACCGATCTCCGAACTCGCCACAGCAGCCTAGCTGCACGTCTTCGATCAGATTCAGGTCACTGGTGCCTAATGGGTCCAGCACAGTCTCCATGGATGGCTGGGGATCGCCTTTGGCAGGGTGCAGACATGGCTGAGGCTGCTCGGCTGCGCCATCGAGCAGCGTGCCATCCATAATGTCATGCCACATGTCTGCGAACTGAAAAAGAATTCACTCATTTTCACGAATAACTCGGAAAGATATGCAGGATAGACCAGAAACTTTCCATGCAACAATAAAAGCGGAGAAGTCAAATTTATGCTAAAATGAATTTTTAGAATTCATTTTCTCAATGCCTATTTTAGAATCGTTTTTCATCAATATCGCGGAATTTATTTTAAAAGGGTAATGTATAAGTGAATGATACAAAGTAAAATAAAATCGACGAAACATATATTTGTTGTGCTGCATCACACGCAATAATTTAATTTGCATTGTGCCGGTGAAGCTTTTGCGAGAACCATTGAAAGGCTCTCTTTTGCTAAAAGAATGCTATGACGGAATTTTGTCGTAAACGAATTTCACCTGTATCTCAAAATCTAGAAAGGTCGAAAAAAGCCAATTCTGCTCTGGAGAAACGTCAACTTCACAAGCGACTGAATGTCCTAATTTTTCCGTTTTGGTATTGCTGTAAATCTGATTAAAAACCCACAATTTTCATTTTTTTTCGAATGAAAGAAATGTTCTAATATTTACTGAACGAAAGTCATTCCCTTCCAGATCAACTAGAAATTTAGCATGAAATGACGCATGTAACATCCAAATCCGCTCGGCAAGTATCAAAAGCCTCGCCGAATATTAATAAGGATTTGTTTGATTCCTTGAGATGCAAGAGGAGTATGGCAAATAACTTATAAGTTACAGAATTCCGATGGGATCTCAAAAATGTGTTGCACTTTGAGAGCTGCGAAATGTTGTTAATATTGCTTTAGGTAATTTTTGTTGCATTTTTTAATTCAGAATTTTCCTACTCATGCGATTGCCTTTAATGGTAAATTATCTGGGTGAAAGTATGCAATCAGTCATTAGCCCGGAAAAGGTGAGGTACCCTTAATATCGTATTCATTTCGTGAACAATTAAAAGCCCTCTCTTCTCTTTAAATGCCGGCATGCACACACTTAGTCTGCTACCCGAGACTAGACCTATACGGCAGAGTAACGCTGAAAATTCACAAACCTCAAATCAATCCAATACTATACTACTGTCAATTTTTTTCTTGATTTGATGCATCTGTTAACGTTTCTCCGGCTAATTTGAGCTCATCAGCCTGTTGAACGATTACTTAAGCGAGAACGACTTTCAGAAAATACTTTCGTTTGCTCACTAATGGAACTCATTCCATACAGATCGCAGTACACATGCCTTGTCATTGTCAAGACCAAGATGATGAATTATGACGGATCTCATTCCGTGAGTTTCCTTCAATGTCCAACTTGTTGAATTATTGGTGAGTTAATGTTATTTTTACAGATATTACACACTTCATCTCGCGCCTTCAGAATGTTTCAGGGGCAATGTTTTTTATCTTGGTTTAAATGGCTGGGATTTACGATTCATTCAGTGGAAGACGAAAGAATTGCCCAAAAGATCGACAAGGATAGTGGGGGACTAAAGCCGAGCATCCCCCGATTTTGCCACGTCAACATGAAATACTGTAATGTTGAAGAAAGTTTCCCCCGAGACCTTACTCTGCGACTATACGCACGCCAGGAAGAAAGACGAGCACGCATTGGCGTAATAAGGACTTTATTTCATCCCCGCGATCGCGTGGGTTGTCGGATGTTTGGCAGCTAGCCGCGCCGCCACGACCCATCCACAGGAAATCGACAATTCGACGCTTCCGAATCCGTCAAGGCAGGCTCCGATTGATGAGCAAACTTCGCGCGGAACACCGCCGAGGATCCGGTTACTCAGCAAGGTGATGAACAGGAAAACATCTCCTGACAGCTTTGCATGGAAGCCGAAAAAGGAAGAACCGCGTATTGGTTCAAGCCGTACAAGCGAACGAATCGTTGCCTCGGACTCGTGTTTGATGTTCTCGTCGGCGCAGGCGCGCATAGAAAAGGGAAATCGGGACACGTGAGCAGGAGGCAAACAGGCAAATTTGGAGCCACGTATGGGAAAGTTTGACGTTGAGTAAATACTGGACCGAATAATCCGAGGATCTACAATTCACCGTATTCATACATATTTCCTAAAGTAAACTCTTCTCAAAGTGGCTCTTCAGCGAACATCCTAGGGTATAATCCTCAATTCTAGTCAACAAACCTGCAATTAGAAATCAGGCGCAACTGCACCTGCTTTTTTCTTACTTGCCACAAAACTAGCTTTCCTGCATTTAATTTGAAAATATCAGCGAAAAAGAGCGTATTTCTCTGAGATACGCTCTAATTCAGGCATAATTTTTGCTAATCGCTCCGTGCGTCGCTGAAGTCAACAAAAAAGCTGGGAGATGCAAAATGAATCCAGCTTGGGATCCATCCACCAAATCAGCTAGAGGGTTATTATTCTTCGACCATACCTAATGAGCCATTAAAAATTTCAAATGAATTTCTCGAAGACAGTAAAAATTCTTTGTTTATTCAAGAGTATCGAGGCAAATGTCATTTCAAGAAGTTGAGAAACAATTTCGCAAATCAGAAAGGATCGGAAGTATAACCGCGTATAATAATATAAACAAAGTTTGTTCTTCCTTCTCCGTGTAAAGCGTTTCTTATGGATCTATATCTGACGCAAGAATCCCACGAGTGTGCGAGTTCAGGCATAATTTTCTTTCTGAAAATTGCCACAAAAAAAAAAAAACCTTAGGTGCGGCCAATAATTGAGATTCTCGCATAAAGGCCGCTCGCGGACAGTAGAGAAAATTTTTCAGCGACGGGCCGGAAAGAGAAGCGCTCTTGACGACGGAGGGGCAATGCAAAAATCAGCAATATGGCTTCCTTCAATGTACACTACAGTATACAGTATTCTGAAATTCTCAAGGATTTGTCTGTTTATCGGTTTTG
This sequence comes from Notodromas monacha, assembly GCA_905338405.1. Taxonomy (NCBI): domain Eukaryota; kingdom Metazoa; phylum Arthropoda; class Ostracoda; order Podocopida; family Cyprididae; genus Notodromas; species Notodromas monacha. Next base: position 23,847 of record CAJPEX010000663.1, read on the forward strand.
TTTATCGAATTTTTTTAGGGCCTGAACATTTTAAAAATGAAATTCCAGTCGAAAATCTGGGCGGGGCCAATACTTGTGTAAATGCAGTACAATGACGAGAGGGGAAAGCTCCGTTCAATCGAGCCACGATATTCATGATACCTTTGAGAATACGCAGTCAAAAATACTGTGTTGGTCATTCATATTCAAATGATCGTTTAAAAGAAATATCTACAGCAATAGGAAAAAAGATTTCCATCAACAATGACGCATTCAGAAATTTTTCCGCGGTTCGAAAGGTCACGTGAGCCGCACGAAATTGCTACTGTTCCGCTCGAGCACAAAACCGACGTGTTCTCATACGCACACACAGTGGAAATTTTATGTGGTTTCACGGCCACTCGAGAAGCACAACTAAATAAGAGGCACATGCTTTTTTCAGGCACTGAGATCGCTCGAACACGGAGCAGCAACGGGAAAGCAAAGCGCATTTGAATTTGTTGCGTTGGACGTGGATCGACGTCCCTGATCTATAATTAGGAAACCAGGCGCCAGGGTTTCAGACAATATCTGCGCGGGATAAAGGCTTAATGTGGAGAACACGCGCAGGAAGGAATTGCCTGTGAAGGCCGGGGTTCGAAGCCAGATCACTCAGTAATTCCGCTCAAACTACCACCTTCCATCACCCGGTGGACCCTGCCCGTCGAGCGATCGGAATTAACGTACGGCTCTTTATTGCTGCGAGATCAATTAGAGCACGACAGTTGTTCAATTGCATCTGAATGGACATTCTCCTCAAGCATGACCAAATTAATAAAAGAGGGTCAAGGCTTCTGGTTCGCAATATTCGGCAACGTTTCGCTGTGCTCTGTTGCCGATTATTCCGTCTACGGATTCCAACAGGTGCGGAGCCCGTAAAAACCTGAAAGGCTCCATGTCTAAGCCGAGATATTGTGCTGCAGAGACCATACTCCTTGTTGGAACAAAAAAATCATGGCATTTCGATCATCAAAACTTTTTTCTGAGACAGTTGGGGGCCATTAACTAGGATTTATCGATTTTAGCATCTCAGTGGAGGGAGTATCGGTGAAAAAAACACACACAAAAAACAAGACAACTGTTCAAATCCTTTGACCAAGTCGTCTCTCATCCTTGAGATGCAGTCAGTATTTCGGCAAAAGTCGGCGTCTTCAAAGAAGGAAACCACTGGAAAAAACACTGTACTGTACAAGCTTTCTAAATAAAAGCAAGATGCGATTCACTTAACTTATATTCATTCATAAAAGCCGCAACAATACCGCTCTTTATTATTCAAACGTATATTGCGTGCTCAGAAAATTCAACTGAGATTTTTTCTGCAGCGATATTTTCCACACAAATTTTTCATTTTTCTGGTCTTGGAGGACCAGCAGCCATTTTCTTGGCTTCAGGAATTAATTTATAGCCCAACCAGAATTGTAAAGAGGTTAATTTCATTATTATGCCTTCGATGACTTGAATAAACTGCGTTCTCGAATTTGTACGCCTTCAAATGCCGCATTTACGGGAATAAAGACCGCGTCCGTCAATCAACCGCACCCAAATTATGAACGATAACGTCTTGAAAAAATTTGGAAGACTACAGAGATGGATCAGAAAACAGTGTGCTAATATTGAAGGTGGAATATAACTCTAAGGTTAACGCTTTCCAGTCAAAGCAAAGCTCATTGTACAGTACAGTACTAAGATTTGAATAACGTCCAATTGGGGGTTTCATCGAACGACTTCTACCAGCATACGTATTTGATAGCCAAACAAATGTTCGAATTGCTTCCGTCCAACGATTTTTTGTGCGTTCACTCAAGGATTGCTCACTTTTTGCGCGTTTTAAATGAAACTCGATATAGTCGCCAACATTCGGCCAAGCAAAACTCGGGGGCGGTTCAGATTTATGCTCCTGGCGTTTACCGAAAATATTTTGCAAATACGTACTGTATAATCTCTTGAATGGGTTGGCAAAAACGAAAACGAAGATTCTGCTGAAGACAAAATGAACGGAATGTTCAGGCCCCAGCATGCAGTACCATTATTTCCTACAGGCTGTTCTAGAAATTCTCTAGTTTTATCTTTTGCTGTACAAATTCGCGCAGAATTCATTTTACGCAGTCCAACTGAAAGGCTAAGGAACGAGCTATACAATGCGGTATGTAGGAAAAATGGGAATTCTCAGAGGTATAGGAAAACGCTTCTGAAATTTTAAAAATTTCTGCCTTACAATGTTTCACGTTCGAATATTGTACAGAACGTATAACGTAGGTCGCACGCTCGCACCTGAGTCTTGAACCCGTTTCTGGTGGGAAACGTTCAGCTCAATTTGCGTAAACAAGATTGGTTTTATTCAATATCCGATGTAATCTGTCCACAAAAAGCGAGGTAAATTAGAGGTCCTTAGTGTTTTCGAAGGCTGTTGGAAACTTGTTCGTAATCCTTAAGCCTAACTTAACGCATAAAATTATTGAAAAGGAAGAGCTCGAGACCGGTTGAAATTTTCCGAAATATCCATAGATTAGAATAAAATTGGGTGCAGACGTCGCGCTCGAGACATACAGAGAACAAAACAATTGAACCTAGTGATTTATTGCAGCTGTCCAACACTGATCATTACTGCGACTCTTGCGTAGTACAGTCACTCAGATCGAAGCCTTCAACATCATCATTATTGGGGCAATCAATAACTGGTGGAGATTGACAGTAAACGTGGACAAGTTTGCTACATTCATCAAGCTCCAGTAGCGGATCGGAAACCTTCCAGTAGAACTGTTCAAAGCGTTCTTCCGAGATCTTGTTCGAGATATTGACTCTACTTGTACAGTATAGTACTCGGATTTTTTCAACTTATGACACATTCAAGGTTCAACTCGGGATGGTGGAGCTATTCAATGAATGACGTTTAGACGAACTGTGTCCCTGAAAAATAACAGATGAACATCGGTAACATGTCATTGTGATCGTATAGAAATACAATTTAATGTTAACAAATCTATAAACTCATTGGTGAATGTTTCGAATGATGTGACACTCATAGATAATAAGGATTTGTTTCGTATGTTCAGGAAGTTGCTCATGAAGGATACAAGGAAGAACGTGCTGCCGCAAAGACGAGCTTGGTTGTGATATCTGCAACAAACAACCTTTTTGCGATGCAACTTTCATACTCAATGAATGATTAACACCCCAACTTTGGACATATTGACGAAAGGGGTTGGTCGAGTCTTGATCAACACGAAGACAAGCCCGAAAATTCAATTTCACCCGGACCTTGAACTGCTTCACGCTATAAACACTGGGTGGGTTGATCGATCGTGTCAGTGGGAAAAAGAACTAGTTCAACCAGGGGATTAATGGCGAATTTTCCTACGGGGAGATGGAAAATGGGAGAATATTTCGCCCGACTCGCGTGGAGATGGATGGGAGCCGAAACGTTTCATTACTGGATATTTTTTGTCTCTGTCGAGAAGGCCGCTCTGTTACTTCCTAGTCTCAGTGGAATCAGCTGTTTCGTGTGTAGGTTGTTAGGTAATTCCAGGGCAATCTCGGATTCGTTCAAAACCTTAACGATTGACGAAACCTCTCTCTTTCTTTTTTTTTTCTCTCTCTCTCTCTCTCTGAAAACCCAGACCTACTTTCTTAGATTGCTCTCTTCGAACCTTTTTTTGTGGTTAATTCTGGAGCCCTAAAAACATCCCCCGGCGATAGAACAGATGGTCTTTCATGCCAAAGAACAATGATTTTCAGACAATTAGTACTTATCCTGACCCCCCCCCCCCTTCCACTGATTACTTCATCATCTGCAAGGATATTCGGATTAAATTGCTTGCACACTGAAAAACTACCATAATCGCACATACCCAAAATGACGATGTCTCGTTCACATTCTTTTACTGCCGTAAATACGGATTACAAGCCAATCTTCTTATTGCATAAAATGCGTTTATAACTCGAGTGCGTCCCGGTACCCAAGATTTTCATGTCTACTGAATATAGGCCGCATTCGAGCCACTTTTCGAAAAGTATTATTGGTACCTTGAGTTGCAGCACTTGAGTACGGCCTATTATAAAGTTTACTTGATATTTTCAAGGACAATTGCAAAAGCAAAAATGTAAAGTTTTTCGATATTCCGACCGTTTTTCACTCAGAAATTTCCGAGTTTTTTTTTTCACAGCAGCCAGTAAATGTTTCCCTGGAATCATCACCCAAAATCAGGCGGAGGCATATAATCGCGTGAATACTGTGTTTTGTTTATATTTGATGAGGTACATGGTCTATGCATGTATGGATCATCTGACCAGTGTTATCCCGAAATCACCACTATAATCCATTGATATGCATGAACTGACGCGAGAATCAGAAGACAGACTGTTGAACGAAGCCATTCATTCATCGCAGCGAAATGCGGAATTGAATAAACGGCTCGTATGTGCGGAATATGCCTGACCAGGATTTTAATTTGCTGTGAAGCCAAGGGAAGGAAATGAAATTTCGCAGTAGAAATTTTTACTGAAACGCGGAGCCCTCGCTGTTGGGAATTACATCAGACTCTGGCAAGCCCGCAAAAATCCCACGACACCGGGAGAACAGGAAATCACAGCCGTACATTTTTCAGCCGCCGGGAGAAATCTTTATCGAATTCCTCCAACAATTCATAATTCATATCGTTTTCTTCGAATTGAAGGCACGCGTAGCACACGTATCATCACCCACGCCGCGGAACGATTTTCGTTCCAAGTGTCGAAACGCTATTCGGAACCATGTGCGATGTTTCCTTCCAGTCAGATTTTCTCGAAATTATGTCTCCCAGTGGTCGGACTAAAAACAAAATAACTGTCATTAGCACCTCGGCACTTGCCGACGTGATCGTAAACTACATAAACTAATCGGTGATCCAACTGACTGCGTCGTGGTGTATTGAGGAAAAGCATACAACGCTAAATCGGGGTCTTTTGTTCAACTGCACATTTCCTTTCTTATATTTAGATTATTTTTTGCGTCGGTTTGTTCAAGTCCGGTGGGAACTCGAAGAAGCAGGACGAACTGAATCGCTACGGCTTTGTTTCGAAACTCTACCACTGCTTGACGTTTAGGGAGTTTCAAGGCAGAAGGAGAAAATGTTCGGGCGGCTGTAGGAGTTTGACGGTCCCGGGTTATGAAAAGTTTTCCAAAGCCTCGTTTATCCGGCCTAATGTTCCCATCCATCCAATGCCGATTTACTCCTCGCTGGATCCTTGTAAGGGAACTTCGGGATTGAAGTTATGACCGTTCACGATTCTTGAGAACTGCTAATGGGTCACGACAAAGATCCTGGTTTACGCAGCAATAACTCTCCTGACCGCACGACCATCCACGTTGGGGGTCCACCAAGTGTCACCGCGGCCGAACGTAATTGAGAAATTAGTACACCAACGACTCGTTTCATTGTTTCGACAACGACTGCCATTCCACGTAATGAGCATTGAATGTGTCGTATCATCCAATATGATGAGACAATGTTTCCGGAGTTCGTATTCATGTACATATATATATATATATATATATATATATATATATTTTTTTTTTTTCATTTTTACTGCATAGATATATATAAAAATATATATAAATATATAATATATATATATATATATTTTTTTTTTTTTCATTCTTACCCACTCTATTGCATAACCTGTAGCCATGCATCACCCGCGAAAAGGAAAGTCGTGTAGTGACGTGAGTGTTGAAAGATAAATAATCTTCATAGACGGTACCAGGTGGACCCACTAAAGCATAGTAAATCAAATCATTAAATAACGCAAAACGTTCATATTCAGAATCAAGGCGCACTTGTTCTAAAGTGTACGGCTAAAAAAATCAGGGCACGAGCGTTACGCTTGTTGGCTCATCTCAGTTTATGGCTCAGTTTATACCGTATTCAATGGTGAATTCGATTCTCAATTCGAATGCATAATGGTTTTTCGTCATCAATAAAATAATTGTCAGGCAAAATTACGCGAATCCCTCGTGCCATTTTCAGTTCAAGGACGGCGAGACATTTAGAAACTGACTGATGGTGCTGTTTGAAAAGATCGAGCGGATAACTGAAGCATGGTGAATAGAATCAACAATCCTCACGGATTCTAAAGAACAGTGTAATGATAGTGCGTCTTACATCCGCATGCAAAACTTTCTCTTTTTTTGCGGTAAAAAATATCGTTTACTTTTTAGTTAACGGCGTCACGTCAATGAATAAAATAGCCTAAATAATTTACTTTCCATGGGATATGCAGGCCATATCGGTTTTCAAGAAACGGCTATTTCTAAAAGCTAGAGTCAGCATTACAATTTTCCCATTTTATTTAACATCAACGATTTACTGCAAATGCAATTGCAAAATTCCTTTTTTTTACATGTGAGTTGGACTTGACGATGCTCAGTTGGATCACCAATTGGAGACCGATTTTAAAATAAAGATACTGTACTTCGTGAATAATTGAACTTATATCACTTTTAAATTTTCAAATGAATTTGCATAAATTTCGACCAGGAAGTACAGTATCTGAAATTTCATCCTTTAGTTGCGTATATTAGACTGCCATAAGGACTTTGTAATCACGAAAAATCAGCCACGCAATATCATGTCGCTCATTGATTTTGTGTTTCTCTTCCGATTTGCATGGATTCTCGGTGCTCAACGGTACAATGTTTTTTCAATAATTTCCCATTCAGAACTTCCACTTAAATGCTCATCGAAACAAATTGAAATAAAAAAAGAAGCGGCAACATTCCTGCGGCTCTATCATCATAATTTTCTCTAGTCATTTAGGAAGCGTGTCTCAGCTTTGGGTCACTCGAGACCGATTTGACGGCGTTCAAAACACGCGTTTTTTTTTCAGCTAAAGTATCTCATTTCCGCCCGCGCGGTCCTTCGTTTTAATGAAGAACCTCGCTTATCTTCATCACATTTAATGTAATACGGCAAACCTGGGCATCGGGTATCATGAAATTTGAATTTCGTAGCTTGCAGCCTTTACTTCGAAGCTGACCTTGATTTTGTACGAACTACTTGAATCTTTCTAAATCCTCATAGAAACGACTTTTTAATGCATTTCCTAAAACCCACGGATAGCATGAATTTCCACGAACTACTTGAATCTTTCTAAATCCTCATAGAAACGACTTTTTAATGCATTTCCTAAAACCCACGGATAGCATGAATTTCCACTGATTATGAATTTCCACTGAGATACATAAGTTTCGATGAAATTTGGACTAGAAGAGGTTCATACGCGGGCTCCATTGAAAAACTCATACGCATCATTAGAAACGTTGTATTCCATTACAATTGAATAAAAATTGAGTTTTGAATCCCAAACCGAAGAAATTTATGCTCGAACATTGCATTTTGCGCACATAGGGTTTCAATGCAATTTTCCATAGATGAACTCAGAAATACATCCTCATTCCAAGGGACGAAAATAGTCTTGAACGCAGTCAAGCTTCATCAATTTCGACGGAGCTACTGAATTCGGCAGACGATACGAAGATTACAGTATTTTTCATTGGGACACATACAAACTAATTCAGGAATATCCTCTCTTTTACCGGAAAGTTTCAGTTTAGTTTTGTAGGAGTTCTAGTCGTCGGCTAATGCTACGTATGCAGTTCGAAATTTTATTTTACTCTAATTTCTTTGGTATCGTAATAGTGCGGACAGAATAGGTACAGTATTTTCAGACATAGTCGACTGTCGTGACAGTCTCTATGTTCACACTACAGAAATCGTCTCCTTTCCAAGACGTCCGAGACTAAGATTTTCTACCATGAAGCTGTTATTCTAAATTCATGCCTCCATATGATGCTTTTGTTTGCTTGGCTTCCAGCAAAACAGATTTAGAAAAATTCTCAGAAGCCGCCGGAAATTGAATAACTTCAGTATTCGTATATTCGGCGTTCTTTCGCCATTAAATTAACCACACTAATCCGTCGACCGTCGTGAAATTCATTGGTAATTGTTGTGTTTTCACCTGCTTTCCAGATGCTGATGATTAAATATGAAATTTTTCTTTGCCATAGTGTAAGTTAAGAATACTTTCAGGTGGAAGATTCATGAGGGCACCGTAATGTGTTGAGGAATTCTAAAACGGAGGCAAAAGAAAGTCTAAGTAGTGAAATGTTCAACAAGAAGCGAATCGACTTCGAAAGCATGCCTAGAGGAAAAAAACAGCAAAAAGCGTGCCACGGAAAATTCCTCACGGCGAAAACGCATGAATAGATACGGACACGTGGAGAAATTTATGCAGTACCGTCATTACTTAATAACTTCTCTAGTCCAAAGAATGAATTCCAAGGGCAGGACCAACCCCAAGGAAAATGAAAGCCATTTACACAAGGAAAAATTAATCAAAAACAGATGTAATTTGATTCCGTTTAACGATCAGTCATTGAGTAAGTTTCAATTGCCACTCCTCTCTCCTGGTAGTCCTGACGCGTCAAAATATCCTCTAAATAGGTGCGGGCTACTATTTTGACAAGCAAGGGTGCCCCAGATGGATACTCTCATAATGAAGTTTTCGCGGAATGAAGTTTGGGTACTAATTACTTTCGTTTTGGCTAGTGCTGGACCCTGCATCAAAAAATCGATTACACAGGAAGCTTGACCATCAAAATTTTGCGCCGTCGCAAAAGGCCTTACATTTGAAAAGAATACAAAGATGTTTGATATTTTCCATGGTTTTTAGCATCATTTTCCGTATTTCTGAGCATGTTTTCTGTTCCTTTTACATTTTATTCTGAACATACAGAATTTATTTTAAAAATATTCAATTCCAAAGAAGATTTACAAGGATTCTGGAATGAATTGGGGCCATTACGCCATTTCATATTGCTTAAAATTACTCGGTTTATAGACTTTTGTGGAGTCTGGAACCAATCAGCTGTTATATATAGCTTTAGATTACGGAATTAATGGTCTTTTTGGATAACGGACTTCCTCCTGGAATGGATGAAGTCCATGAACGGAGGCTCCACTGTATTTTCAGCAGCAATAAAGAGAGAGTACTGTTACAATGAACTTGTGGGTACTCTGAAAACATTTCGGAGTTATAAAAGTTTATCAGATTAAAATTCTCTGAAAATACTGTCGTTTTATCGATTTTTCTTGATTAAAAATCAGCTCTAAAATGATTTTGTGAATGTTGAAAACTATTTTGATTTCAATTTTAGCATGATAAGGAGTTTTTTCTTGTTTTCTGCACGTAGAAACTTTTTTATTAAGCATTTACAGAAGCGTGAACGTCGGAATGCCCCTTCTTATCGAAGTTCCTCAAAATAACAACTATGAAACGTGTTGAAGGTTCAAAATTTGAACCACTAATTGCGGAAGTTGGGTCGGGTCATTCAAGCAACAGCTAAAGGTTTTAAGAAATGCTAGTTCCTGCTTTCTTAGTTCTGCAAAATTTTTTGACCACTCGTATCGGGGTTCCTCAAACATTGCGCCATAAAAGTGGTCACCAGCGCATTTTCAAAAATGTGCAGAAGCGAAAAATACGTTCCAACAGCGTTAGTGATGGCGAAATTATTTCACTCGCACTCATTGGAATGTTTCTCTCGTCAGAAACGCAGTCCCATCAACAATCGCAGGAGGAGACGGAAACAAGGCGGTTTTGATCGAGTTCGATAAGCGTTTTCGCAATTAATCATCCACGCGTCCGCGAGGCGTTGAACGAGACTCAACGCGATTGATGACTGATTCGCGACGGAAGGTGGCTGGGCATGCAGCGAGCAAAGGTGTCGCAACGGATTAATCGACGATCGGCTATCAAAAAGCAGCAAGCATCCATTACACGACGATCCGTGTCGAACCCGCATGCCTCGACCGAGGCCCGGCAGTACTCGTTATCGGCTCCGGGATTAATCGTTGGGGAAACGGGTGCGAGAAATCCTCCCCGCTGGGATCGCCGGAATTTCCAGCATAATTCAGCCTTCACTCATGAAGATGAATGTAGAGGCGATTCCTCGCGAACGATGATCCCGCTTAACGCGCCAAGCCTCCGAATATCAATGACCCACTTGAATTTTAAAAAAAAGGACTCCGGAGTGTGAGGTCTCAAAAAGCGCACGATTCGATGGGTTCGAATGGATTGTTCTCACTTTCCTGGATCAGACTCTTCAGAACGGAGATGAATAACAACATTTCCAAATTCAAAGAATCGGCAAATAAAGTTTTCTGAGAATCATAAACGTTTTTTCGTGAAATATAAAGTACACTTCCCTCGCGTAGTGCAGTGTTCCCCAACCCGTGGTCCGCGGACCGCCGCCGGTCCGTGGGAAATTTTCAGCATAACACATTTTATCAAAAGTAGAGATGAAGTCATTTCTTTTTGCCTCACTTTTTGGAAGCAAAATGGCAGATGATATTATCTGATTGAAGTATAATTTGGCTTTTCTCCTAATAACACTTCAGACAAATTTTTGCTGCTGAAATAAATTATTTCAATTTTTTATTCTGAGAAGCCGAACTTCAAGTCCACCTTTCTAATTTTTTTTATGAAATTCATATATAGCTGCTTCATTTGTGCTTACCTGAATTTGTGAAAAAGCAGAACGTTTTAAATACCTGCTGTAAAGTCTTATAAATGTACCTTTTCTTTCAGTCAAAATTTTTGCTTGAAAGTTTGCTGGTCCGCGAAACATTTTATGGAAATTTGCCGGTCCGTGGGCCCAAAAAGGTTGGGGAACACTGTGCTAGTGTAGCGAGCGGCCGAAAATACGCACCCGTTTCAGTACCTCTGCTTACAACAGTTTCGTGTACAGAAATAATTTTCAAAAAACGAATGTTTCTGGTCCCAACTAGCAAATCCTTTGAAAGAATCTTCTCCGCGCAACGGATTATTGAGTAGTACAGTACTGCGACGTAAACGCTTCGGAGAGTCCATCAATATATCATTAAACGTGGTTCTTCCACTGAGGGTAGGTTCGATGGTCGATCTCAAGTAAATTCAGAAAACTGATTGCACTAAGTGTATTAAATCGAAAGTTTTTGCGTTCACTCTCTTAAACGTTATATTTTTTAAAACGAATGCAATACGTAAACGTTCATGCAAATGAACTTGAGCCATTATTTGCAAAGCAGTATTTATGGGTGAGGGAATACTGTACCTTTGTTATGCAAGTGATAATTGAGTATTTTTATTCAACGTACGTGCGGATCGGAGGCGTTTGGCATGTTGTGAGACAAGAAGCAGTTCTACTCAGAATCAATTGCGTTTCGAATTCGATTTATGTAGCGTGGAGTAAAAAGCGAATTAATCTTGGCACAAAGTCGAGCTGTTATTCCGGAAGAATCGGTCACGCTGGAATGTCCAACCTTGCGCACTGACCGCCGTAGAGGAATTTCAAGCTTGAGACTGAGGTTTGAGCAAGGGCAACCTTATTTTCGACGGGCACAAGGTGCTCGCTGTTTCAAGCAAGCGCAAACAAACACCGTAGGGCGTTCCGAGCGGCCCTAATTTAATGCGACCCTTGATAGGGCAGACATCGCGTTCTCGTTAATGTTCCACGGACCATGCGTCTTGACAACCCGGTGCGGAGCCGTACGGCACGACATCGGTTTAAAAGCACTCCAGCAGCGATTCCCCGCCGGTATTCGTCCTCGCAACGAAGCTCTATTAGTGACGACGAACTCGCACTGCTGCAACAACGGAGGAAGTCGGAATGAAATTCTTTATCCCCGTGTTTCTTAATCTTCTAGGCCTTCAAAAGCATTTTTTTTTCATTAAAACGAATTTCCGATTAGGCATTCACCTCAAACGAGGGCTCCGCGGAGGACCGATTGAGGACCTCTGCATCGTTCTAACGCCATAAGGAACACTGGCATCATGGGAAAATCCCGGTGAACAAAATATCAGTGAAGGTTCATTTTACGTAGAGAACACAACATATACGTAAGAAAGTGCATTGTTTGCAAATGTTGAGGGGAAAATTAATGCTTGACTGAATTGAAGTTAAGTGATTAATGCGAATATCAAGCCGTAATTGCAAACAATTCTTGAATAACATCTGACGATACAACTTCAAGGAAGAACAGGAGATGCTAAGCATTACTGTGTCTGAGGCTGAGCTGGGCTCACGAGGGGAAATCTCAATGACCCACTGCAAAGCTTCGCAGTGATCAACTGCAGTTACATCATATGTAAATATCATATCAGTTCATTCAAGACCACTTTCTCCGGGGCAGCTGCTGCGCCACTGAGAACTTGAAGAAGGGTTGCGGCGCACAAATTGAAAACTTTTTCCAGTTTATCTCACTGCTGTCCGGAACACGAGGCGTTAGGAGAGGCGGGGGAGCTGTCAAGGGTGGATCCTTCGGCCTTGTGCAAAATTTCGCGGTTATCGAATGCCGTTGCGTCAAATATGGAATGTCGGCAATAAAATTCTTTCCGTCACCGCAATAACCGACAACGCTGAGGGGAGCAACGCCTCGGGGGAAACTGGTCAGGCGAAAGGAACCTGGGTAATGTACTGTACTGTACTCCCAGGGCCGCCGAAGACCACAATCGAAATCACAGTCGAACCGCGTCTGTGTCCCGTCGTTCACCGGCGAAACCTTTCTTTATGAGAATAAACAATGAACAACCGAAATTGACTACTTTAAATTCATGAGCTCCTGTTTCAGGATAGCAATGAAGTTAACAATCAATGTTGCGAGTCACGATTGTCTTGATGGCGACCCTGAAACATTATCCTACCGAGTAATAATTTACGTGGATCATAAAATCAGGATAGAAAATACTTGAATATTATTGAGCGCATGCAGATAAGTACGGAGATATCAAGCTAGTGACTGAAGCACGAGTGCAGAATCATCTGATTTTGAAGAAATGAAGATTTTTTCGAATTTCCAAAGACTTTAATGAAACTAGCGTCTCATTTTGGGAGTTGAAAATTTTTTATTGTCCAGAAGTATAGGTGAGTCCTATGATCGAAATATAATCTGACGTCTTGCATCTGGGTAATTAAATATTATTTCAATTCAAATACTGTACTATATTAACAATGCATTTGTTTTCGAGGACAACTCAAGTCAAAAAGTATGAAAATTAAAATATCCATTGTTTACTCCTGTTCTCATGAAACCAATGATACAGTCTTCACACTATATATAAAGGGGTTTCAATGAATATTTTAATTTACCAATATCCTGAATTTTTTTCGGAACTCTCCAGAACTTCTGAAAAATATATCTCGAGCAAGAAAGACACAATGGTGCAGTCCGGAATTCCCCGACGGCGTTTCAGCGTCACATTGGATTTTTCTAGACGTGTTGATTTCCATTTTGTCTTCAGCGTAATTTAATCTATTCTACTTCCGAGTGGTTCGAAGTTCCCGGTCCATAAACATTTTTTCCGCTTTAAATTTGAGGTCACCGTTTGCAAAACCCAGCTCTGGGAAGTAACTGTATAAGCCACGTGTTGTACTTGCCCGACATGCGGGCTGCGTTAGATCTATCGAGTACTGCAGTATAATTCACGGACAAGGCCATCAATGTGTGCGTTGCAAGCTGCCGAGGTCTCGGCCAAGTGGCCTAGGGCCATTTTCTACCGAAGTGTCCGAAGCATGCGGGAAATTTCGTGCGATGATTGTCGCAGTATAAAGTTCAAATTATCATCACGGGAGACCTTGCAATAATCTGCGGTGAACGCAATTCAACGGTTTTCGTGCATCAGATATTTTAAGGATCGAATCAATTCACGGATTTCCGATTTAAAGTCATGGAATGCATTTGGTGCAAGTATAGATATTGGTTTTTTACGTTCTGCGGATATTTGAGACTGCCTTCAATTTTTTTTTACGATTTCTGCTCTGTTTTTGGTTTTTTATTGGAATTTCTAAATCCCATCTTTCAAGAATCACGTGAGCTAGAGAAACAATTTGAGGCCGAAACGCCGTAAACGCTTTGTCTCGTAGGCATTCTCGAAATCATGACGAGTTTCCAAAAGCGACGAATTCGAAACATGGAAGTCTAAATTTTTTTTAAACAACATTCCTCAGAATCGTAGCAGATAATTATTTTACTATAAAGTTCAGATGCATGAATAATTGCGGAAGAAATATAAGTGGAGCGTAATCGACGATTGAAAATGTTAGGAGGTACATGAAGTTATCGTGTATGAACTTTATTGCGGCCAAGATTCTTAAAACCTTAATGAAATAACGTTTTGGCAAGATTTTCTTCGAAGATATGCACGTTTTTACTAGTCGGATGAAAAAACAGTATTTATTAAGACGTAAGACGTCAGATTATAAGTCGATTATAAGACGTACATGCCTCCAATGTCGTGGACGGAGAAGGATTTCCACAAGAACATGTAATTTTATTTTACAGCAACGCAACTTTGTATGAACAGATGGTTTTCTGAGAATTTACAGTGAAAATGAGCGTGCAACTCTTGCATCTATCGCACAGAAGAACTGAAAATTTCGAAAAAAAAAGTACTGTAATCCCTTCAATCAAAGAAGCACGTATCACACTGAGCTTTTTAACCTTTTTGTGGATTGCGTCACATATTAGAAGATATGAGAATATTATGTACACAATCTCCCAGACATCAAGTACAAAACCATCTCAGTCTTCAACTCATGTAAATACATGTAATGTGATGGTTCATATCTATTGCACAATGCTACCTGAACTTCACGTTCAACTTTCTGATTCGCATTTATTTTCATTTCATCCCCCAAGCTTCATTTTTTCTTGCTGTTCTTTTGAGGGCTCAGTTTTTCCTTCGTAACATCCTGCATGCCATCTTACATTATTTAAATAAAAAATATACAGTAGCAATACAAATTCATGGCATTGAGCAAGTCGTTTTTACTGAACAACTTTCAAGATTCGGAAATTTCTTTCCTTTTACGTACCAGTTCCTTTCTGCTTGCACCTTTTTCAAAACGTTTGTAATCCATTCTGCATGCCATATAACATCTAATTATACAATGTACCAATCCAAATTCATGGCCTAGAGCAGCCGTTTTTACTGCATTGAAAAATTTTCAATATCCGGAAATTATTATTTTTTTACACACTATCTCGTCTTTTGTGGGCAGTATTCCCTAAATTTTAAAATTGTGTTGAAGACACAGTTGCCTGTAACTTTTTCAGAACATCCACACCACATACTCATCGCATTCGACGTCAGAATGCCTTCCAGATGCAATGCCGCCCACGGTTGAAATTTAGTCAAACTTTCGTGCCACCGCATATCTCCATCTTTAATGCCACCCTGACATGAACCCTTGCCCCGCCAGTGGTACTTGCACCCCCGATTGATGAGTCTTGGCATAGAATACTGCAGGAGCCGTGGTCGGTTTGTGGGAAGAGACGGATTCAGAAATGCCGCTGCTGAATGTCCCGCGAGTGTGCGAGCACCGGTTCGAGTCAACAGGGCGCGGGATGAATTACGACGTAATTTACTCTCAAGAGGCAAGATGGAGATCAACCCGGTTGATGGATTCGTCATCCGTGGTACTGTGTTGCAACTGCTGACTTCATCGAGACGCGAAGGTCGCAAGTCGAATATCGCCAAGGCCCATGAGAGGGAGAGCATGATATGCGATCACGACCAGCACTGTGTCCCAGTTGGATACGTGCGCACTAATGCCGACGAGATAAGCCGAGTGCGCGAATGGAATTGCTTCTCGAAACAAAGCGCTTCTCGTCCTGCCACTGCAGCGGTTACTTCTACTGCGACGCGGAACGCTCAAGAAGGAGAGGTCCCACTCACGACATCAGAGTTCAATTTTTGAAAGGAAGCCCTCATCATCATGGTGTTCACTGCATTTTCTCAAGTACAGTATAAAGCTATAATCCGCACGTATGGGACTGAGTTGCGGACTATACTAGACTATAACGAGATTTTTGGCTCACCCGGGGAGGGAGAGGAGGGGGGGGGCTATTATCGAGTGAATACGGTAAGCCAAAAATTATTGAGTGCAATAAGTTCCCGAAGTCTCCATATATTCTAGAATAGTCCTCAGCACAGTCTCATAAACGCGATAAAGAACACTTTAAAGAGAAAGGTCCCTGTGAAATTATAAATTTTTGCAGGATGTAATTTTTGGAAAGAAAGCCATGATCATTGGGTAACTCGAGATGGTGTTTACTGAATTTTCTCAAATACGGTACTGTACAGGCCAAACCAATCTTGTTCGTCTCGCTGAATGTGCCAGAATTTCAATCGATTTTGGCTGCAATGTGCAGCATATTCTCGAGATGAATGACGTACTTCATTTAAGAAATTAATAGCATCCATAATTATGTCCCATTCCAGCAGATTCAAGTCAACCTCCTTGATCAGACTATCCCTCGCAAAACAAGATTATTATTTTCTGCTTCATGGTACTGTGTTCAAGAAAAGCAATGAGTTATTCTCGAGTGAGGGAGAGCGCATTTTCTCAAATCAACGCTCAAAAACGGAATATGGCATATCCCTATAGGCCTATAGTGTACGATAATTGCCTGAGGGCTGCATCCTCCGAAATTGAGCAAAAAAATTATCGCAACGATTTTTTTTAACTGCTCTCATTTCTGTCACGATTCCGACTGATCAAAATCAAATAAAATGTTTACTGCGATGTTTTGCGGACCCAGCGTGGATTTCGAAATGTTTTTACGACTCGTTGGCTTTTCTAGTATTTCGTACTTAACTTCAATGACATCGATCCGTAAATCGCCTTCGATTGCAGCTGGAATTGAAAAAAAAAACAACGTACGACTGCTGATCGCCTTCTGTAGATTCAGAACCTGCAAGCAATATCTTTTCGACTTCAGTTTCCGATTTCCCGTCGTAAGATTATTTAGGCCCAGACCATTGCTTCACGTTTTTTCAAGGAAGTACTGTATAATACTGAACATGTTTTTTATTTTTATTTACAGCAATACATTCTTGCGTCAAGGCTACTGAAATTCAGTCCTGCCTAGTTTGCGACATTGAAAGTTGAACTCCGATTAAAATTTCTCAAACCTCCCAAGCAGACTTTTCGGGAGGTTCCTGGTGTTGAAAAATAAACCCAATGTGTGCTTAACGAATTAAATGAAATGTGAATGATCTGTCATTCCAAGATCGAGTATAAACTGTGTAGAAAGAGGTTAGGATCGTCAGTCGATTCACATAATGCGTTTCGACCAATGTAGTTCGTCTCTCTGAATGCCTTTAAATCACTTCAAGGAAACCCACGTCTTTCGTATGCACTCCGGCAGATATTGTACCTCGAAACTTCCAATCAAACCCGGTCACAACCTGAGGCCTTCAACAAAGGAACACGGAACAAGGCGGATTTCGGGAGTCTGGACCTCATGTGTCTTCCGGTATGGCCAACGCCATGCAACCATTCGATTTCTCATTGAATAGAAAGGGTTTTTTTGACAAGGTCGCACAGGCATGGAGGGATTTTCTTTTCTGTTCCATTTGCCACGTCCAGCGACTCACGCGTGGGAGAACTACTCTACTAATCGTGACTCGCGCACCGCTTTCAGGTGCCTCAGCACGATTCTAACGACCCAGCCAACTAACGAGAACGGCAATTAAAATCCCGTATAAATCTAATTTTGCCAGGGCCTCATTCCTGTGTCGTGAATAAAAATGCAATGACGGACGACAGGACGTTTCAGGCGTTTGGATTGTGAGAAAAATCTGGAAATTTCTGCAATAAAGCTCCAAATAACGCCTATCCGATTACAACATATCCCCCAGAGCACTTCAACCCTTGGTTCACGGGGAAAATTGATTCGCTATAGTGGTTACATGATTCAGACCATAAATCGGCTTGCGAAATATTTCGTTCAAATGCAGCCGACATAAAAAATAATTTCTTTCAAGTTTCACCGACTTGCGCGGACCAAAACAGTAGAGAAAAAAACGACTTGAAAGTTGAAGCATTCGTTTGATGAGGTTTCCTTCGATCAATTCAACATTAGACTCTTGGACAATTCGAAATTGATGGTCTTGCAACCAAAGCGTTCAGCTTTTCGAACCCGGGAGGTGTGGTTCGATTACACGTCTAAAATTGCGAACTATTAATGGAAATGGAACAGCAAGCATTGCTTTTATCATGTTGTCAAAATGAAAGGTAAATTTATATTTCGCCTAAGCTACTACAGATAGCAATTCCCTCCGTATTGGGCTTGAAAAAATGTTACCGTTCTAAATCTTCGAAGGATTGGAAGTTCAGCTGGATTCTTTAAAAATGCTAACGAGAAAAAACATTTTAAAATGGTTGCCATATAATTGCACTCAGCGGATTGCAAATGCTTATTACCATTTATAATTTATCAATTAATGAAAAACAATCAGATATCTCCCTTTAATCGTTGAACGAAAGAAACGTCGTCAATGCTCCGCGCCAAAAAATTAATCGAGGAAACCAACTGTCTGTGATCGTTTGAGAATGATAAATTTTTTTTTCTGATTGGGTATTGAAACTTCACGCCGGAAAATAATCATGGCGTGTCAGAAGTTTGATATTTTTCAAAGGCTAGATTTCGAAACAAGGCAATTCTCAAGAATTTTATCGGTATACCGATTTCAAAATCTTAAGTACATTTATGAGAGCAAAGTTTCTGCAAAGTAAACAGGGAAAAAGAGGAAAGTTATCCCTGTCGTTTCGGAAAAAAAAAGCCGAGGCAATGTAAAACTTCGCAATAAACCCAAAAAGCTTTTTGCGGCTCGCTGGATGGTGAAAACGAGTTCTTTCATTTTCAGTCCTCACTTTTTATTAGTCTCGTGGAAGGTTTGTAACGGAGAACCGCGAGCAGCGAAACGCCCACATGTTTTTGGTGGATATACTAGACTTACTAGAGGATATCATGAGCAACATGCGTAATTGGCGACTTGGCGTCAGTTCAATCTGGGAATATTCGCGTGGGTGCGCAACTGGAAATTAACCTTTGGTGAAGCAGGTCACGACCGCACACGGCAGCGACAAACGGTCTTGACGAGGGACATGCTCGATGTCATTTTGCGAGTTTCTGTACCCACTGCTTCAAATTTAAAATTTGTGTTCATCCGAGACCGCTGTGCATTGCTGGCGGAACATTCTTTTTAATTTTTGGCAGAACACAAGGTTATGCTCGATTACAAGCAAATTACTAATGTATCTGTATCCTCAAACTCAAACATTCGGATCATCACTCAAGACTGAGGTCGCGTTATCCGTGGTTGACGGAATATACGATTGAAATTCTTTTTCTTTTTTAAATCGGAAGTGGTGGTTGAATAACTTTTTTCTAATTCTTATGATGATGCTACATACCACTAGTCACGTTAATGAAGCAAATGCAAAACAGTAAATTCTCATTATAGTCCCTCAAAGGATGAATGTAAAAATTCTCACAAATAACATAATCTTAAATTAAATTACACCAGGTTTAGTGGGTCAGAAAATAATTTAATATTTCAAAAAGTACAATGAGATCTTGTAAAACATGAACAAGGTCGCCCTGCACTATGTTTATGAAAATTGGAAATGAAAATTGACCTCAGTTACGTCGAAAAATCAATATTTTTCTGTTGCCTGAAACGCCCAACATTAAATTCTCCGTTAGGTTTCAACTTTTTATTATGCCCTTTTTCATTGTTTCATAACTGTTTCTAGTTGAAGTGTTTTTGACACAATCAACCATTGCAAAATGCATCATCATTGTTAAAGGCTTCTCAGAAGCAGATTCAATGTTTTATGGTAATCCATGAAAATATCAACATTCGCTGGTTTTCCAAATTTAAAGAATCATTTGAAAATCTTCGCTGTACTCATGCAGCATTAAAATTTAGCATGGACTTCGCCAAAAGTTGTCTCAAGAAAATTCCATTCCAATCTTTGCTTCAACGAGAGAGAGTCTTCATATTCTCACCTCTCATCCGACAGGTGTAAAAAAAATGAGGCAATAGTACTCATAGACCAAAGAATTATAAGATCGCAGGAAACGAGCGACTGTATCTCTGACGGGAATTCTTCGGTAGTTCAGTCGTGACAGAATACTCGACCAGTCAGACAGGGGGGCATGAGTGAATAAAAGAAATCAATGCCCAAACGACACAATCGGCTTCATTTAGCCTCGTTTCACACCCGCCCTTGACTTTTGCTGCTATTATTCTTAGAAGCTTTGAACGGATTCTTTTCCTCCATAAAACACCTTCATCCCAGCAAAATACCCTGGAAACAACTCATTCATTCGAAGAACGAACTTCGTTCAATTATCTCGGTTAAAAAATAGTTTTGACCCATGCATTTCATCATCTTGGCTGAGCTGCGTCATATACCCTCATATCATACGTTCCTCACCTCGATGAAATAGAAAATTTACCACCGAGTATCCTTGCTAAGCGATTGCCAATTTTTCAGTGGATGCTGCATCGTAACACGTCCCATACACGACAGAGTATTTGTACATTTTGCTGAGAATCAAATATCACATGTAATGGTGCGTGAAGCACTGGTTGAAAAGCCCGCTTACTTCATCGGCTTTAATTCCAAGAAAGGATCTTACATTTGGGTAAAATTAAAATTTTCGCGCCGTCTCCAAAAAGCTTAAAACTATCAGTGTATCCAAAGCACTGAATGAACGCAGTTAACTGCTGAATTGCCATTTTCAATAAGAGAAAGAAAAAACATTTTGCTCGGAGTGTTCACCGGAATCCGCCCTCGCGTATAGATGCAAATTTTCCCGTGAGGCCAACTCCCAGGAATAGTTCTCACGCTGAAGAAAATAGGCAAAGAAATGTGATACGAAAACCTGTACTTCATTAAAATCGAAACACGCAAAGCGATGGATAGAAAACTTACGGGAAATTTAGCGCGAAAGTACTGCCTTTATGCAACGTGGGCTTCGCTAGCGGTCCGCTCTTCATAAAATATTTGAAATATAAGAGAACAAGTGGACAAACTATTTGGTCTAAATTTCCAGGCCTCTCTGTTGCTAATGAAATCTGTCTCTGGACTCGTGCATTCGCTGCCGTCCCTACATAATAAACAACCCGTCGAGGTATTGGCGTCGACAGAGATTACCTGCCACGTGCAAATACCGAACTAATCTTGGCTATGCATTCCCTTCTCCTGGTTTTAAACTTGAATTGACATCGTATTGGACTGGTCGTGCGAGTATTTGCTGATAGTTCCTGCGAAACGAATCGCGCGCGAAAAAATTTCAGTCTCGTGGAAATTGGATAAAGACAACGATCGGGCCACACAAGTGGAGACATTTGTTGCACTGAAGTGCCCTGTGACCTTTCCGGCAATCCACGAGGTGACGAGCACGACATGACCGTGGAGTACGTTTTCACAGCCACTCGAGACCAATCAGCGAAAAGTTCGCCGTCGTGAATGAAAGCCCGTGATGAAATTCGAAATCGCGATGATGTCGGTGCCTATGTTGAAAAGAAAAGTGAAGTTATTTTTCAAGTGGAGAAACTGAACCTCGGCCATCCGTATCTGTAAGGTAAATGATTCTTGAAAAATCTTGCGATTGGAATGGTCCCTCGCAGTATGCGTCCCAAACTGGGATCATCAGGATAAAACATGTTCATTCAACATGTGATGTAGTTTTCTTCATTATTCTACAATCTACATTGCTTCTCACATTAAAATCGGATTTTGAATTCATCAATAAGCGAAGTTTCAAGTCAATCAAAGGGGTCATACTGTCGATATCCTTCGATTTCAATCAGAGCCGTTTATTTTCCCCATATTTGTCTGGAATTTCATTCTGCCTCAGGTAATCATTTGATGCCTTGTTCTCCTTTCAGTAAAAATGCAAATAATTTTTCATCAATTGTGATACAGCATTTGATTTTCTGGTCGGGCGGAAACACCGGTGATCCAGGTTCTCCTGCATTACGCGAATTTTCGAAATACATGGATTGAAGTAGATCTGATGAGCCATGCTAAATGCAAGACAATATTTCTTTCAAGTTTTCAGTTAACCGGAGAGAGGCCTTTTGTCATCAGCTCAGAAAATGGAGGATCCATTGGGGGTCTTCGATTCATGTAATGAACCGGGATAACTTAATTATCGATCCATTTTTAAGTAATAAAGCGTGTCTCGACTCTCGACAGCTCTACAACGAACGTACATTTTCAGTGGTTACAGAAGATTTCCTTGTAGCTACATCGGCGTTTTACGGAATCCACAAAAGCTTCATAACATGGGGATTCATACATTGAGCCCGAATGTCGTACAAGAATAGGGAAGTTACGATATTCATAAATTCGTCTTGTCCCGCGACATTTAGGCCGAGATTCGTTCGTCACTGACGTAAAAATGGTAGGCTACTATAAAACCTCGATGTTTTTGTTTTTTCTTCATTGTCTCTTGTATGAGATTAGAAAAAAGGACGGGGATAAACGCCGCGACTACAAAGCGACATTATAGAATTTTAGATCACGATGAGGCTTTCGTTAGGTGGATTCACCGGGGAATCATGCGTGAATAGTGCCTTGAACTTGACACATCGGCGGATGCCTGCACGGATCGCAGTCATCCAGACCCAGGAAGTGATAGAACCGGAGTCCTGTGTATGTTTTATTTTCTCCAGGTACAATATATTTCTTTACAAGTCGTTGGCATTCTCGCACGTATACAACAGATCAAAACGAGAGCGACCAATCGCGGAAAAATGCTTCAAGGCGCATGGATTGCGTCAGTTTTTCAACGTTTTTCCGGCCGGTTTTCGAGGTCACAAGAACATTTAAACACGATGTTTACCCACGCTTCGTTGAGCAGATTTTTTTGGTAAGCCGCTTCAATGCGAATCAACCGTGAAAATCTGTACGGAAGCCTGACCAGGCCCGACGTACTCGTATATCATCAGTCGTCACACGTATTCCGAAGAATAATTAATTGCGACCTGTCTAAACCCTCCTAAGTAGGCAATTAATATAGCTTTCATGTCATTTCTAAAGGGACCTGACGCCCCTAATGCAACCTTGTTTCTTGCATTTTTTTTTTCACGAGGCACGTGACGGAAGAGCACATGATATTTGAAGCTCTGAAACCTCCACCTTTGTGGATTTATATGGTCATTATGCGATTCGAAAGTGATTGACGCCGAAGTACCAAATGGTTTCTGGCGTGAACCGGTAATACAGTTCTGTACTGTTTCCTAAGATGTTTTAGCGGCAGTACTTCATGAAGAGCTTTAGTAGATAAGCGGCAAATTCTAACATTTGCATTTGCATAGACTGCATTGACTAATGAAGTCAAAATGGAAGCCTCTCTTCTGTGGCGACCAAATATTCGACGATAACGTTCAAGCAAAATCTATTTAAATCAACGAAGACATTGTTATAAAAAAATCGATGCAGCCGAAACTGTCGACCCTCAATTTTTGCAAAGTTGAAATGTTACTTATGAATCTTCATTCCACCTCCGAAGACCCAATAGATGCTTCTCAGCTCCGAAGATCACTACACGAATGATACAATTCGAAAACAATGAAATTATGCTTTTTCGTTCTTCCCACGTTCGCTTCATCCTAGAAAATCGCGTTTTGCACTCCACCATCCCGTACTCTACTGTTCTTCGAAATTTTCACCATTCAAATGCCCCTTAAAATTTTTAAATCTTAAAACATAAAAATATTTAAATCTTGGACTTTTGGGATACTTGTGATTCTTTTGGTACACACTGTATTTCAAAATCCACGTTTCTTTCTCATTTTTGAACTACATCTATAAAAGTCGCGTCAAATGTACTTTTTCTTTCGAGCATGGTTCTTGCAATTTTAGATTACACTATATTGTACTAAAGCCTTCATACTGTATCCCATTCTAGATTTACTACGCATTCGAGAAACTGCTGTGCCTTTGAAGTGGTCCTCTGTGCTCGAATCATCTTGGATTGAAAAAGATATATTTTCAATTCAGAGCAGCAAGAAATATAAAACATACAAGCATTCAAAGAGAATGGGGAGTACTGTATGCAATTATGTACCGAGCGCAACTCTTCAGGAATTTGTCGAGGAAAAGAAGGTGCACATCATACAGGGAAAGTATATCAGGCTTGAAAAGGAAATTTCCTTTTGTGAGTGCGGAAACATTGGTGCACGTCTTACACAAGAGTACCTCGTGCACAATTAAATTATGTTCCTCAGCCCTATTCTTACCCCAAGTTTCGCCAACTACGAGCATACGTTTATCTGAAACGGTATGGACAGTAACAGCGTTCAGGCTAGATTTTTTTTTTAAAGAAAACTCAATGAAGGTACCCGAAAATTTGATTGTTCCTAGCGACCATTGTTAATATTGTCTCTCAGGGTACCGTAGACAACAACAAAAATTTATCCTGTCTGATCATCCGTGATTTTCTGACCATCCAATAAACAGTAGTTTGGACTTCAGGCAATTGAGGTCATATGGTACATGAAAATCATAATGAATTATCTGGTCATTCCTTGAAAAGTTTCCCAGGACAGCGGATCAAAAATAGACATTGGAAACATCTGGCCTCCGCGAAACTGAAGCGAAAGGGTTTTCTGGAGGTAATCATCCCGGGATATCCAGACACGAGTCATAAGTTGACCTCCTCCCTGAGAAACTCGGCCATCAATCCGAGTGTACAGATTTTCAGCCCGTAAAGCAAGGGAATTCGCAATGAAGAGAGACAGAGCGATAAATGAAAGAGAAAAAATATGAAATATGATGAACATACGTCGGGCATGCAGGGACTGCATGGACTGTCGGAGACGGAGGCGATGGTGTCGTGTGGCGACTCGTGCGCAATGGAGCCGAGAGTTCGGGAATCACACGCTGACGGACGGATTTCCGGATTCGCCATTGATCGGCACTCGTTCGGCATGAGTCAAGTCAAAACAGTCGGATTGCAAGTTCCAAAAGAAAGGAAAAAAACAAGAAACCAGCAATCGGCCACGGATTCCCAGTGTTGCTTTGCTATTGCCACGTGTCCAAGCAAAAATGGAGTTCCTCCTCCGTTGACGGCGCGACACGGGAACACGACAGCAGCATCGAAAGCACAGCGTTTTCCGAAACTTTGTCGCCACGTCTTGGACCTAATCGCTCGGATTCGGTCCCGGAGAACTCCCGAGCGGAAGGCCAAAAAAAAAAAAAAGTCAACAGGCTCGGGCGGACCCTTTCCTCCGGAGCAGAAAACTCTCGCCGAAGCTGCCAGGTATTAAAAAGCAAGGACTTCTCGGCTGTTGACACGGTTTCTTTTCCGCCGACCCGAAAATTGTTCCTGGAAAAGTCGAGTCGAGCAAAAGTCCCGACGCAGGAAGCAGAGGAAATCGGCGCAATCTTTAATTAGGCCTCGAGCCACCCGCGATTTTCCCGAGCGGGCAGGGAAATCACTTTCGGCAAACACGCCGTCCCGGGTCTCACTGCGCCGGCGCTTGCAACTCGCCGCGATCGGGCACCTCGGCCAGCATGTTGCAAGGCTAACGTTTGACAAGGAACTGGAGCGAACTGGGAAAACAAACTCGAGAAAATACAGTCAGTGCCGGGCATTCGCGCCCGCGCAAGCTTCTCGCGCCGAACTGCTGCAATCGGGTTTCTCTGCTTCAACGGCTCCGAGCGAACAATTATCTCCAAGCAATCATCGGAAATCCTCAATGAATCGGTACCCAAAAACCCCTTTCCATCCGGGGCGAAAATAGAAATAAACAAGAATATCGCAACCTACTGTCGACTGAAGCCCCGCAACAACTTCACCAGGCGCTTATTTTCAGCGGATTACGCGACTACAGGCCGCACCCTTTTACCGGAGTGAAAAACAAGGAGAATTTCAAGATAAATGTGCGGCCTATGTATGGAATACATGACTGAAAGTGCATTCTAGCTATGAAATTGTCCACATGCATGAGAAAAATCGAAAAATGTATCCAACTTGAAAAAAATTGGATAAAAACAGCGGCCGGGTTGCAGATGTGGCAATGTTCAAACACAAAAGAAACTGCTTATTTTCATCGTTAAAACCTAACAACAAATCTGAGGAATAATTTAAATATACTCTGCAGACCGATGCGGTTTGTGCACGACTATCTCAGAAATGCATCGCACCAGCCTTTTGAGCACAGCTTTTAGAAGAAGGGCTGCTCATTGTGTAAATGCGTTCGTTTCTCCGAACGCGAAATCGCAGCATTTCTTCGTGTCTGATCAACCTCGAAACTTTTCTGAGAATGTCGAAAAACGAGAAATACCGTATTTCAAGGTTTTTAATAAAATTGCACCAGATTTCCAAGTGTTTTCGCAGCATCCTCGGCCTCATCATCAACTCTTGGCGATATCACGCCCTGTCAAGCTGTTATATAACAAAAGTTTATGTTTTAGGCACGGTCAATCGCAGCTCAAAATCGTTTTCCGTTTGCTTATTCAACAACAGAAAATCAAAATGAAAGCCTCGCGCTCCTGGATTTGTAAGGAAAAAATTGAAGTACCCGGATACAGGTATAGCGTTTGACGGGATTCTGCAGTGAAGCGGGATTATGATTGCAGACGAGTGGGACTCGTGCGGGCACTGGGTTACGGTAAACGCGAGGAAGTTGAGGGAAACAAACAAACAACAACAAAAATGGTATGACGAAGGTCTCGTGCGTCAGTCAGGAGACGCAATCACGTCGTAATCGCCGCCGCGTAACAAATCTCGGCCACTTTCGCCTGTCCCCCAGCTCCAACTGTTCGGCGCGTCAGCTACTCGGCTCCCTGCTCGTTTTCGCTCCGCCTCGGATCTGCTCTTTCATTCATCAGCCGAGTCGGTCGATTCATATCACAGAGCTGAGCGGAGAAGCATTAATGCTCCTGTTTATCGCCTCACCGCCCCGAATGCAATTTTTGCCCGGAATCGTGCCCCAAGTTTAAAAGAGACCCGACTACGGACGCTGGAACGAGTCGTCCTCTTGGGAGGAAATGACTTCGACGAGGGAATTTCCATCTTTTTTGGCGGATTGTACTCCTTTCATGCCATTCCAGTGCTCATGCACCCTCCCCTGGGTGTAACAGGATTTTCCATGCGCTATCTTGAGTTGGAGATATTGTACACTGTTGTAGCTCCCTTTTACACAGTGCCGTGCGTAATACAGTAACCGATTTTCTTCGCCTTCTTCTTAATACTGTACACTGTACCTACTGTAAAATGGTACAGTATACTGTAGCTCGCATGAAGCACTCCCTCGAGTGATTATTACTGGAGTTATAGACACGAGGCGCATGGTTCGATGAATTCATTTCTTTGTATACAATGCTGTATACTACTTTGGGCGTGCCCCACGTACTACTGGCAGAAAAGCCCCGACTTCCATCGAAATAAATAAAAATAAAATCAAACAGAGTAAAGCCTCTGTATAAAAAGCAACGGTAAACAAACCGAAAGCAACGAGGAGAAAGCAAGCAGAACTGCCCGATCGACGGCATTACTGAAAAAAGCCTGTGTTGCAACTTCTCAACTTTTTTCTGCTCGAATGTTAAATGATTTGAAAATTAGATTGAAGCACTCATGTTTCGTTAATTGTACTACTTTCAGCTCTGAAAATCAATATGGAGAATTTTTAGCGTTTTTGCCGGCTGCATATTTAAAAAATTAGTATCATTCCAATACTTTTAATAAAAAGTTAAATCTCGTCCGGGAAAATCTCAAACAATGAATCCAAAATTAAATGGCGCAGATGAACTCATCCCAAATGTGAAACTCGAATTTCCCAAAATAATGACACACTACGAAATAAATACTGTCACTCAGGTGTAGTTGTACGGCGATTAATTGAATTTCAATTACTTTTAAGGATGATTGAAAAATGTGTTATATGGTCTTGTTTCGGATATTGTTTTGCCTGTTTTCGTGAAAAATTTAATTGTTTGCCTTACCTGGGGGCTATTCAGTATAATTTCAATTTTTTTAATATGACGATTCCTAAGAGGAATGCCTAAATTGTGTGAGCTATCCTCATTTAGGGTTGGGAAACGCATCGATTTTCCCAATACTGTATCACTGTACGCGGAAATGTGCCCCGAACAATGAATGCTTCAATCAAATATCCGTCTTTAGAACAGATTGCGTTGGTTGCATAAAGGATCATTGAATAGTTACTCCGAAGGCATGAAATTAACTCGATAAAACGGAATAGAGGTTTTGAAGGAAGGGAAAATTCGAACCAGTGAAACAATTTTCATAGGTTCTTTTCTCTCGTCCCTGAACGACTGCCGTGGTTGAGTCACATTTGCACCCGAATCATGTTTTCGTGGAACGAATGCCTCATTTGCTTCGAGGCCGATATGCAGATACCGTACCTTTGCATCGCTGGAAATTCGCTTGAACCGTTGGGTTGATGCACCTATAACCACGGAACACCGGAGTTTCACAATGAACCGCGTGACTGGGATTTAATATTTCAATAACCCGTGTTTCCGGTCGGAAAAAGCATTACGACGGTGATTGACCTTGACGCGGCGATCATTTGCCATGACGGAAGTTGTTACTGAAATCACCAAGATAAACGCTATCATTGGGATGATCGAATCACTGAAGGGTGTGCCGAATGTATCGGAAAAATTAGCCGAGTGTCATATTTGCGGAGTCCTCGGATGCGGACGATTGAAAATTGGCGTGATTTTCGTAGACCGTCAACTGATGGATCGTGTGACTTCGGAGCTGTAAAGGAAAGAAATGGAGACGGGCAGTACCGTATTTACGCAATTAAAGGACGCACTTCTTCCCAAAGAAGTATGTTCGAACATTCGGGTCCAAGCAATACGCCAGATATTCGAGTACAGTATAAACCGCACTGCAATGTCGTACGAGTAGCCTACATTCAAGGTACAGTACAGTACTGTAATTCTGAGTCTTCAAACGAAGGATTTATTTTTTACCATAGGCCACACCCTAATTTTGGGAGGTTATTTCAAGGTGAAGTGGATAGACCGCAAAAATGAAAATTTTAGAGAGAAATATGCAGCTTGCACCTGGATGAAAACAATGGAGTTGCTTTTCGTTCGTGAACCGTTTGCCACGAGGTAATCACACTCGTGGAGATTATCTTGCTTCGTATAGTAACAGTCAGTGTGGGCTGCCTACTGAAAAACGGTGGATTGCTTTGCATTTTATGCACGAAAAAATTCACTCCATCTTGCAAATCCAAGTCAGAACAAATCTGATGAATAATTTCGAATATAGACCGCATTTTTCCAGTCCGTTCCCATACAGTATCGTGATGCCTTGATTTCAGAATCAATGTCCTGGAAATCAGAAAAGGTTACTCTCCTCATTACAATGTTTGCCTCGCTTAATATGAACTCCTGGGCCCGCATTCAGCTGGATCTTCGCAAGAATAAAAAAATTGATTTCTCCCATAACCCTCAAAATGACTTGCGGAGCAAACATGGTGTTGGAAACAAATTGATTTCTTTTGACGAGGCACCACTGGGCACATTTGTAGTAGGAAACACTGTACACGTAGTACCCGAATCTGTTCATCCTCTTAGGGTCTTTTAATGAGGCCTCAAGCCCCAGGTCAAGTCAACTTGGTGGTGCTTTCTTTCAGGAAAACCCTTGCATAAGTTTTATTTTTCTTCGAAACTTCCTATTAATGCGGTCCATTTGCTTCTTGCTTCACATCATCGTGCGGCCTAGAATGACGTAGATAAGACATTGATTTACTAGCTAATTTGGAGTCCGAATATGGATCATCGGTTGGGCATTAACAGGTCCCTCGGCATCCAAAAAATAAAAAATACGCAGAATAAAATGAGAGAAGCGGGGCCATAGTTTCCCTAGTGAAGCGCATTGCTCCGTCGTTGCATCGAAAGGAAGGGAAATTGGGTGGAAAAGCATTCTCGGGGAAGATTCAACACGCACTTTCCTCTCCTACGTTACGTCACTCATTCCGGATCTACGACGCCGCAACTTCGGAAAGCACGCGTTCTCGTGGGAAACCATCCCGACTCTACAATCCCCGGACACGAAAATCTGCGGAGTTACGTCACGTCATGCAAACGGTTCTGATGGGGGCGATCGTTTACCGTCGCTGAAGGAATGTCGGCTATTTCCCGGCACTCTCGATTTCGTCGCGGGCTACGGTACCCCGGTCGGTAAACAATGCCGCGCGGGATTGCGATTTCATGACTTCAGCACGATCATTAAATCAAGAGATTCGGTTCGTTACGGCTAATGGAAATATCAAAGTCCGAATCAAGCCCCGAACGCGTCTGCTTCCTATTCGGAACGTCATGCATCAGCCGCTCTTTAATTAACGAGAGGAAGATGCCGAGTTATTTTTTGACCATCAGTAAAGTTTTTACAAATAAAGAGCAGTCCCGTGTCACTGAAATCAAAACCGATTGGATGTAGGCCCAATAAACTTACTTCAGAAGACGATTTTTTTTCGGTTTGATGGCGAAGTGTCACTGTTGAATGGGGAAGACGATTTCAAACCATGAATCGATTGAGATCCCGTTGCTTCTCGAAAAATTCCAAGTGCCAAATTGCCGCAAACATGATCTGCATGCAAATGGCGACAACACATCGATTCTCGGCTGAAATTTAAAACAAACAAAAAAGAGTAATCATAAAAAATTTTCCAATATATACGGACGAAGTCACCTGAATAAAAAATACAAATATACCTGCATAACCAAGTTGAAATAACTATGCAAGATGCACCATCTTCAGGTACAACTACTTGATTGAAAAGGAGCGTAAGGGAAGGAGCGCGTAACATCAAACGTTTTCAAGACTATTTTTAGGCTATACTATATACAGTCACCAGCCTACACATATTATTTGTTAGCCACGTAAGTAGTGAGAACACGGTGTGGCTTGTTCACAAATATTATGAGCACAGGTTGAACACGAAATTTCAAAGCATATTTGGAGATAATGGCCTATAATCTAGTTGATACGGGTACAGTATTTTTCCTGTTCGTAACCCATTCGCTCCCTCTTCTCGTCAAAAATAGACCATACGAAGATGCAACAATCTTGAATCGTTATTCGAAGTTAAAGTTGCTGCTCATCTTGTTATCGACTATTTTTTCATGCGTTCGTAGGAAGGATTTTAATTTTCCAGTGGAATTGAAAAAATTTTGCGACATAAAACTTTAAAAAATGGATATATTTTGACGACTGCATAAAACGTATTCACCCGTGAAGCTTGAGTCCAAGTGTAAGAGCTCACCGTAATTTATTTGCGCATTATTTATTTTAAATCCTCTATCTAAATTTTGTCATTCTGCAAGCACCTGGGGTTTTTTGCAATCCATCCTGGGAATAAATGTGCGTGGTGTAAGATAAAATTCGGTATTCCGGGGAAAGTCTGTGATAAGTATAAAGTAAAGGTTCGGTTCCTTAAGTGTGCGATGGAAGGCTACTTCAGAAAATGTAGAGACTTTGTCAAGACCATTGCATAATATACAGGAATACTTTATTCATCATGAGATATACCAACTTTCTAGCTCATTACATCTGACCACTTTTAATTTGTTCATTCCTTCCATAGAAATGTACTGTACTGTATTTTACTGCCGAACATATCTCTTGAGACAGATAAATGGAAATACTGGAAAGAATACTGGGCATTTGCAGTTCGATGGCCTTAAAAGGCTTTCGAACCACAGTACTGCATCAAAGAGTTTACCAGCATTGATGTCAGCGCATTCATGTGCAATACATGAAATATTATCTACTGCACAAGTTTTGTTTTATGGAGAAACTCGTAAGATCTGAAACTTCGCGGATACCTCTTGGTTCGTAGATTTCTTGAAAGTTGTCTTCCTGGTGATGTTCTTAGGAAAAACGAAAACTCCGTCTGCCATCAAAACGTCAAACACGACTGCATGGAAATCTATGCGATGTTTTCAACGAATCGCGGCGAATTTTCTCAATCGTTCCGGTTTTTTTTTTTAATAGCACTGCACTTTATGGTCGTGCTCCTGAATTGCTTTCCGTACGGGCATGCATTAGTATTCGAGCTTACTGACGATTTGGTGTTGGAAAAAATTAAAAAATAAAAAAGGCCGAAGGAATGCGGTGAAATAATCCAATGCACAACATATATTTATTGTGTTTTCTCCGAGTAATCAAAGGGCCAAGTACCACCAAGGCCAGTACCACGAGCCGCCCTGACGATGCCCTTGAGACATGCCTGAAGCTTGCTTAAATAGCTTTCATCCCCGAGCATATTACGACGTCGTAAACGCCGAGCGAAGCCTCCGACCCTGACTTGGAACTCGGTTTCAATCGACTGGTCAGAAACGCAGTGCGTTACCCCTGCTCTCCGGTAAGTCGTCAGTCATTGAAATCTGAACTAGTACGACTTGTTTCAAGGACAGCAATCGACAGACGATCAATCGTCAACCAATCTACAAGTTTCATTCCATTATCGACAGTATTTTCTTCTCTAAAATGCGATGAAAACCCTGGGTGCGGCCTTTAATCGAAATACCCGAGTATAGGCCGGATGGCAATATTATTAGTTCAAACTTCCAATACGTTTAAGATTACGTTTATACTGCATAAGGAATGGAGTGGTAATTACGCTCTAAACTCTGTCACACTTCCCACTCTTGAATGTAACACACATCTCTTCTTCTGTCTGCGAAAAAAATAATAGCGTCCTACTCTTCATTTTTAGGGGATTTTGAAAAATTGGAAATTCCATTTTTCCAAAATTTTAGAAGTTTTTCTTTGCATA
This sequence comes from Notodromas monacha, assembly GCA_905338405.1. Lineage (NCBI taxonomy): Eukaryota > Metazoa > Arthropoda > Ostracoda > Podocopida > Cyprididae > Notodromas > Notodromas monacha. The sequence goes on from CAJPEX010000663.1 coordinate 56,517, forward strand.
GGCATGCGAGACATAACGGCGAAAATACGACTTTGAGATTCCTGCTCATGCTCTATTTGTGCAGATGATCATATGAGGAAGAGACCCGATTGGATTGTCTAAAGCTGTTCGCTGGTTGGATAAGTTAATGCGCCAATCAGTGTAATGCTGGTGTTAGTGAGGGGAAAATGGTGGAAGATCCGGCGCATCACTCTTCTCGGTCCCTGGTTTCCCGTAAGACATGATCTCGGATTAACTTTGAAGGCGTTATTTCGTCGAAAACATATCCAGAAAAAACGAATATTTCATATATGTCGACTAGCCGTGGATCCCGCTCTTTTCAACCCGTTCGGTGAACTTCGAAAACATGCACCAGTGATGTTCGCGTTTCACAAATTTCATCATCTGACTACCCATTCAGGGTCTTTCCAACGACTTCAACTTGGATCGCAATAATTTCCGTGACTTAGCTTCAGAACTTGGCAGTTCTCTTCTGAATAGATAAATAGACCATTCAACCAATCCATCCATGAAATGATATTTAATAGTGGTTTGAACATCGAAATTCAAAATTAATGTGCTAAATTTTTACTTGGAGAATGCGGCCTGGGATTGATACATATACTGTATTATGTACTGTATAATGGTAAGCGCACTCGTGGTTGAGAGTACGGCTTAATCATTTAGTGCTGGTATTAATTTCTTGGACAAGTGCTGAAAAAGGGCGAAGAACGTTTTCGAAATATAGCAACTTGGGGGGGGGGGGGGGGGGGTTAAAAAGTGAGTGCAATGCTGATTGAACAAATGACGAAGAAGGATGCCAACAAGTTCGGAAAACTTGCTCAGATTAACTAAGATAATTTCGTTCCTGAAACTTTTAATGAGAACTTCTCGTTGTGTGAAGATTATCAAATGTATGCTCGACTTACTGTCTCTTTGAATTACAGTTGAACGCAGGAGATGATACCTCCATGTCTTGACAAATGTAATCGAGGGAAAAAAGGTCGAAAGCCCTTGTTGTAACGCGTGGTTTTGGTTCTGGAAACACACAAAAAAAATGTCAATCCTCCGGGACGAATGAATTGCTCCTCTAAGGATAGGGTTCGCAGAGGTCGGTAGTCTGAACCTGCGCGAACGTGCAAGAAATCCAGTCGACCACATTCCCCGGTCGACATTTATTGCGCCCCGAGGCGGAACGGTGTCGAACCGGCGGCGAGCTTTTTGAGCGCCAGGGTTCCAAGATGGGATATCGAATTGAGTCCTCAGCCAAGGACAACGGAGCGTCGTCCGGAGGCCTGGGTTTCCGACGATTAAACCCGCGAATCCACGCGGTGGTCACTCTAATCTGTCGCACTTACGACAAGCCAAGGAGACATAATTGATAGGTTCTGTTCCTCAGCCCGTTGGCCCCCTGAATCTCTATTCGCATCGTCGGGAACAATACGGCCTCCGACGTTTTCGACGGGCATCATCAGTTTCCGAATCTCCGCGTTGGTAGCGTTGCGATCGTTCGATGGCTTCATCTTTTCGGCCTAAACAATAAACGATCATAAAACCCCTTGGAAGAGTCCGCGTCGCGGTTTGCCACACACGGTCCTGCATCTCAACCAGCACTTCAAGTACCGAAATCTGGTCGAAAAATCTTGCATTCGTAAGGCCCGAGTCTTCGTCGGCGTTTCCGACATGGATCCTACGAGCTCGATCCGAATTCAAATTTTCCAGTAGAGCCATACTTCCCGGAATTACATAGTACCACTGGTTGCGAGTATTGCTCTGAATTGCTGCTGTACGAGCGTCTAATTGGCTGCGGAACTGCGTCTGAATTGAAGGGCCCGCGTAATTTGTTGCTTGCTGCTCGAACAGAGTACGAAAATTGGTGGGGCATTCGGTGAATGAGTATCTCTGCGATAACGCGAGCCCTAACCTAGAGGAAAGGCTGCACAATGAGGTTTTGTTGCGGGGAAACACCACTTGGAAACTGTAGCCAATAAGCCCCGCGGCGACGAGCATAATTCTGTCGTCCAGCATCGGCGTAATACCTCGGAACGATCCCTTGCACCCGCTTCAAGGTAACCACTACTTTGTTTGTCTGCCGTGTGTCGAAACCTCCAAACACTGACCCCCTTTTGGTACGTTTTCAGTTTTCCTCGCGGACTTCATGGATGACCGGTTTTTTTAAAACTCAAAACTAATCTCGATCTGGCGTCGGGATTAAAAAGCTGCGAGCATCTAGCCGGAAAACCTGGGAGGTTGCCTATCAATCTTGCGCGCACGTAGCTATTAATGATCGAACATGCAATTAGTGATAAAGAAGGCGAGGCTGCGCCGAATTCCGGGCTCAGGTTGTCCGAGTCTATCAGCCACGCAGCCGGTGATGAACTAATTGGGCATGCTAACCCGGGTGGGATTGCCCAACTAGCGAATTGCATTTGCGCATTGCCGAGTCGAGGTACACCGAAGGATCGAGTGGCGTTGCAACCAAAATCGATTTATATCTACATGCTGACACGCAAATTGACTCCGCGGTTGAAACATTATTTGCGGGGCATTACTTTACTATAGAGCGCATGCGAAGATAATGCATGAATCAGATCAGGTTTCTTCAACAGGCGGTACGCCGACCATTGACAGGTGGACAGCGAAATTTATCCGGGATACATCTAATTCAGGTGAGGCTTGAAGAAATAGTGCAAACGAGGAATGTAAGTGAGTGACGTGGAGAAAATTGAAGACAGGAATTTAAAATTTGAGACAAATAAGAATACAGTACTTCAGAAGAACCGTTACATTAATTGCATGTTGAAAGGAATGTTTTGAGTGAATTTATTGAATCAAATCCGAACTACTACATGTCCCGAATCAATTGTTTAGGACATCGGCGGTAATTCCAGAAAACACTGCCATGGCTTTATTCAAAGTGGTACAATCCAGTAAAGGTTCTAAGCCGGATTCACGGAGCCTCATCTGCATAGCAACTTTCTGACAAGGTTTCCAGATAAACGGCGAGAAAGTTTCCGAAAAAAGTACGTGCACCTGGACAAGATTCATTCGGCTCTCGTTGGAAATTATACATGCCAGCATTCCCCTTCAGCGGATTCTGATAGCTACGCAAACGCGTGAGATAATTACAATTTTCTTGTACGCAAGGAATTTTTGCATCGTATTTACGCGACTACAGGACGCAAGCTAGGCCGCGCCCCGATTTCGAAAAAAAAAAAAAAAAGCAGCCCAGGAGCATCTGGAAACTTGGAAGAGAAAAATTATGAACAATAATCCTGTATGGCTAAATAAAACCAGGAATAATTTTTGTTCTGTGAACTTTTCAATGTGAGCAAGATAATCTTTTGGTGTACTGTAATAGATATTTGATAATTGCCATCTGAACTGAGCTTGATTTTTCCTTTTTCAACCGCCAAGAAATTTTTTTCCTCGTTTCAAATGCAAGTCGGCACAAATCGAGAAGTGATCTCGACCTGATTTTTAGATCGTAGTTTTCTGTGGGAGAAATCGGTGTCCTTCAGTTGAGTTAAAGTGATATTTGACGAAACGGACTTCATTTACAATGTTTGGATTATTCGGAGGATACAGGATCGTAGAATTGCCAAACTCATCAAAGTTTCAGCGACAAGTTCGGAAGGACAGCCCGGAAGGTGTTATTCGTCCGATGTGGAGTAATTAACAGATGTTCAAAGGTTTCTCACGAAATAAGAAACTTCCGCGAATTATTCCTTTTAGATAGGACGAAAGGAGCTTTTTTTTTTAGGTTTCCTATGTATTCGACATTGAGACGTTTTCCAAGCATCAGTCAGTGCTCACTAGTAACGCAAATGTGCAGTATCAATCTTGAGGTTTCTAGTTGGCGTGTCCCGGTGACAGGAGAACAGGTGAATATGCCTGCGAGTGATCCCGAACCTGTCGGTGCAATCGCCGAAGGTCAGTTGGGATCGATTTGCGGGAGACGCGTTTGCTTCTGTGGCCGCTTTACGCGTCGGTACTGCAATCAATCACGCTGTAAATTACACATCTCCCGTACCGACCAGAGATTATTTTGACAGCTTGCTTAACCGAGCCATTTTCGTTATGGCGCATGAGGTACTCTCGACAGGAGGTAACCACGGAAATCAGGAATACGGCAACGCTTTCTACCCGAAAGCCTTGAGCCTACGGTCCTCTTTTCATTAAGCCTCCAGGTAATCAGGTTCGCACGAAGGATACGTCAGAGAGGCAAATGAGCGTCGGGAACTTGTGATCAAGCCGTCGCAACTTTTCGATTAACGCTTGCAACTCTCGCCAAAGTAATCAAAAGTTTCGAACTTCGTTTCGAACAGTCTTTGTTGGATCAGCAGGTTCAGAACACGCCTTTCAACAAGGGAATAAAATAAAATAAAGTAAACGTACGGACTAGAATTCGGGGTTTTGCCAGTACCGTATATATTTTTCAAAATAATGTTCCTTATTGACTCGAATCACACACATTTTTTTCGCGAAGATTGGCTCATAGCTATCGGGGTTCACCTTATATTTGACGATGCCTAAGATATGACGGCGTTTTAGATTCGCACGTTAAGCGCATGATTGCTTGTGACCAAAAATATCTTGAATACAAATCTTCTAAAATTCAATTAAGCTCATTGTAATTCACTAAAATGATTTTTCGTTCCAAAACGTAAGAGTTAGATTCTTGGCTTTCGGTCGGGGTGATGCGTTGGAGAATATTCTGCCGATATGATTGTACATTAGTATCAGTACGATCAAACGAATCCTCTGAGATCCTCAAGAAATTTAATCGAAGAAAGTGCGTGTTGCATTCGCGGGAAATTGTCTCAGTTACGACGTTGACTTAAATAGAAATGCGTCATATTTTCAAAAAAGGGGGTTTTGTTCTGGTTATTCATTTCGTTCTTGAATATTTCCGAACAAGTGATTAAGATAAGCCCCTTTGTGAAATATCTGATTTCCAAGATTAGAGTGGGTAGAATTTGAATTCTTCAAGAATGATGCATATACGGTATATTGAAACAAGAGAGCATGCGAACTTTTTTGGTTTCAGCCAAAACTAATCAAAATTTCCGTTTTTCGAACGCATTCCGGAGAAAAGTTTAACTTTACTGATTAATCTCGAAACGTCGATGCAGGATCATAATGGTTGAAAATCAACTAGGGAATGAGACCAATTGCGTAAATGAAAATATCTTGGCGTGATTTCAGACGTGAGGGAACGCTTGTTTCATTAATTTTTTTTGTCTGGTGGCAAAGGTGCGCGTCATGAATTTGTTCCAAGTTGATTCAAAATGCATGTGGTCCAAGGCTAATCAGAATAATGGCACTGCGCTGATTGCCACAAAAAGCCCTGTGTTATACCCGACCGCAAAAAATGAATAGACAAAGAACCTGCATTTATTACGCCGCCATATTCAATAAAAACGGAGCAAAAGGTCAGAATGACCAGAAAGTTAATCAAGATTCGTGGCTATTGTCCTCGAATGAAAACAAATGCAGTACTCACGCCGCTTTCCACGAATGCACACAGTTTTGCGCGAGATGCAAAAAAAAAAAAGGATTAGTATTCCCAGCGCCGAGCCAGACTCGTTTTTATCAGTTTTCATAGAATGCGTGCGCAATCAGCAAGAAAGCGGAGTCTTTTCTTTCTCCCGTAAAACGCTGGCGAGTGTGGGGGAACGAGGCGATAAGTTGGCAAGAAAAATTTTGGCCGGTGCTAGAACACGACTGCAGGGGAGAAGTTGGGAAAAATTAAAATCTCGGCGACGTTTCATGGAGCGCAATGCGGTAACGGACTTCCTGTGGAGTTCCAAGGTGGCGTGAAACTCGCTCCCGCCTTGAAAAGCGAGCCATTGAATTTTGCAAGAGGTTACCGCGGAGATTTTGACGACTGTGCGCAAACACGACTGACCTCATTCCGGATGCAGTGAAAAAAAAAATTACGTAGGTGTTGACCCATTCAAGGTACTTCGGGAATAGAACGGTAAGAAAAAATTTCTGCCGCATCAGTCGAGTTCAGAAATGCGATGCAACTGAAATCCACTTCGTCCATCTTTGTAAAATATAAAATAATTCCGTGTTTTAACGATTGTAGGGTGCAGCCTGATTTTAGAGAGAAACGTGTGGGTGGAAATTATGCAAGCATTTAATATTTATATATTCAGACAAATAAAAAATGGGACAATTAGAGGAGCAAAACTAGTTAATATACCAACAGCACGCTTCAAAATGCGGAAAAAAATGCTTTTCAGGTTATGGTATGAGGATAATATAATGGACTGTTGAGAGACTCGGTGGAAGAAAGGAAGTTGTTTTACTTTACTTTGTTGAGACTAACTTGTAAATACGTTTGATTGCATACGTCGTACATTTTCGAGCATGGGCCGAATCGCGCTGCGGTTGTACTCGAATGTAGTACTGTACAGTACTGTACCTCAAATTTAGGCTAGCGATCTTATAAACATGATACCCCACGAAGCCCTCCAATCTTTATGGATACAATAACTTTTTCTGATGCAATGTTTCAGTTGAGCTTCGTTATATACAACAGCTCCTTGCACATTTCAGGTTTGTAAATCCGAAATAACTCGTTCTTGATTTCACTTTCTGAAAGATGCTTCCGTTTGACCCTTCTGTAGGGACTTACAGGTCGCCGTACGAACTTTCGGAATCTGAAAGAATAGAAAATAGCTTGAAGCTATTGATCTTTGGACTGCGCGGCCAATAATTCGACGAATCAATTTCAAAGGACATTTAATTAATATGCAAGAACTGTACAGTATAGTACAGGTATGAAAACTCCATCGATCGCTTTCTGGGCGATAAAAACTCAAATACTGCGAGACGAAATAAGCGGCTTAAAATGTATATTATTATATTTTAACGGTTAAATGCGATGTCGTTGAACACGTTTTTACAAGGCAATACAATTTGACAGAAATTAAAAATTCAGCCTTGAAGAACTGGATAATCGACCACATGGATTTTCCAAGGAATGTCGAAATGCTTCAAAAGTGGTTTCATAAAAACGTTTCGCTTCAAAAGCTGAAGAAAAAATGGACGACATCCCACATGACGAGGTTTCATGATTGAAACGGAGTTTGTACAGTATTGTCTGTGATTTGACTGAATAATGTTGTGATTTAATAACTGTTATGGAATATTTCACGCCGAAAATCGAGAAATTTTCCAAGGAGAAACGTGCCTAATGCACGAAATTTTGCACATAACATGGGGTTCATTCAATTCCGTAGTTATTGAAAGGGTACGAAGATTACATGGACTAGGTCATCACGCGTGAAACAATACGGAAGGCAACCGACGAAAATACCAAGATGCAGCATCGTATGAAGGTATACTGTACACGAAAATTTCCCGAGTGTGCCCGTTCTGTATCTTCTAGATTTTTTGAGGCTGTTGATCTTCGTTTCCTTCAACTTGGTCTTATTCCATCCTGTGGATCAGCTTGACTTTAACCTTCGAGTTTTGCAGTTTTGTCTTCAAATATCTGGATCATAGACCGCACGCAGAAAGATTATAAGCACATTTTGAGGGAAAGAATGATCAAAAATCCAATAAACATGTACCGCAGTTTAGTCCTTTTCTGCGGAAAGCGCAAGCGAAGTTTGCAGCAGTCGGAAACTGGCACGAGCGTTTCGTAAAAGCGAAGTGATTCTGGATAATTGACATCAATTTTACCATAGTCAATTTCGTCGATTCCCCGTGAAATTTTTTCCGCGAGCCACCGTCGTTTGTTTATTCCTGAACTCCGAGGCGGTTAAATGGCGGCTCGGTGGAGAAACAAGGTGATTATCAGGACGACTCGAGTCACTGAAAGTACTCCCGAGGAGCAGAAAATAACGAGACGATCCGAGCCCCCGATCGGCGATTATTGCACGCGAACGTGTGCCGCGGCGAGAGAAAACGGCGCAAGGGAATGATGGAGCAGGTCGTGGAAAAAGAACGCGTAATCAACGAGCAAGTTCAATCGTATATCGATGAATGGTTATCCGGGATCTGAACACACTCCAATACATCGTTAGCCATGCTAGAATGGTGCCGTTAACAACCCGCGTCCCGACCTGACCCAGCCCCGCGCGCCAGACACTCGACCGACAGCGAAATCACGCGATTCCTGGATCGTTGGTACTCAAGTACGAAAAGATGCTCTCGCCCGGAATTTCAACCACCGTTCACACCTACTTTTCCAACGTATTTCATCGGTAGTGTTCTCGAGATTGTGTGCGATCACGAACCCCAACCTGATTTTGGGCAGCCATTTCAGAGAACACGCAAATGCCCTGCATCCCGTTTTAATTTCCGTTAAATCATCTTAAACAGAGTCAGAAGAACCAAAGCGGCCTGTAAATTGTGTAATTTTAACTGAAGCAGATTTATTTTTTCCTCTTCGGATAATTCACTTCGAAAATAGCGAGGATATTGAAAATGTATTCCGGTAATTTTTGGATTTTGAACCTTTGAAGACACGATTTCTACAGAATATAGTTACCGTGGTAACTATATTCTGTTGTCTGGGTGGAGTTCTGCTGTATTGCTGGCAGCAGGAAAAAGGATTTCTCGAGGCAAAAAATTAGGCCAATTCATGTATTAAGCAGCCATTGCTTTTGGTCACTGAATCGGCATAGAAATTTAAATGATGCAAAGATTGCATGAGCTGGTTTAAAAAAAAGTTATGTTGAAATAGCCTGGTTAAACACCAGGACATAACCCGAGGAACCAATTTCTCCGCGCGTTTCTGCTGCAGAATTTTTGCCTAGCTTATTTTCTCGTAATTGCTTCACTCGTTTTCACTTCCCATTTTAATCTGCAATATATCGGCCACATCTTCCGTTAATTACAACATATTATACTTGAGCACTGTATCTCGTTGAAAAGTCGCACACGATTTTTAGGTAAAAATGGCGGTCTATGTTCGAGTAGATACGGATATGTTCATGACACTTCAATTACTATTCGCATTTTCGCTGAGCACTCATCTCTCGATTAATAGTGCTTCATATCTGCTAACACAGAATGAACTTCGGATCTCCGTTATGATTTTCAGATGTGTTTTTCTTTTTCAGATTTCAAATTCATTGTAATATACGCGCTCAACGTTTCCCTTTCTCGAAAATCAAGGGCTAGAAAACCTCAGATTTCAAGCGTCTTCTTTCCCGCGCTTTTAATTTTCCGATAAAATAAATTTCAATTACTTTCTCGCTTATATACGATTATTCCTTCGAAACTTTTGAGCAATTTTCAGAAATAAATGTTTAAGCAGATGACAAAATGGTAAAATCGAAGCTATTTTGAACCTAGTTAAGAGGCCTCTGAATTACTTCGTCTTGCTGATGCTTCCGGAAGTCCGACACGTGGTTGGATATGCAAATATGGTTCCTATCTGAGCGTTAAAGCCACGGGAGATTTGATCTCGCGAGCTAGTCGTTTCAGATGAGCGATAAAGTTTTTTTGGTCGGGTAATGGCGGAATAAAATTTATTTACAAGTTCGTAAAAGTGCTGCGTGAACACCGCATGTCACACCCTCAGTGGGCTTTTCGCAAGAGGCAGTGATCAAGTACGTTGCATTTCTTAACATTTTAACCACGCTCGTCTGGGACCCGCTTCGCACCCGCTCGGGGGGATCACGACTTTTTTTTCCGGCGCCGAATCGCCGTACGACACGCTGAGGCCCCGCAACCTCGTATCAATCCCCATATTTATTCAGCACTGGTCCAGAAAGAAAAGAGCGAAATGATTGCCTTGTAGGACGCATTTAACGCAACTGGATTGCCCAGGCCCCCACAGCCTAGGAAAAAGATTCGGGGGTTTGATTGAGAGGTTGTTAGACGGAAGGCATTTGTTTCCTCCTTTTTGTCTCGTTAAGGCAACCCGGGGAGCTGGGCCGCGAATGTCGCAACGTGGCGCGAGCAACGAGCACAGTCCGTCCCACGTAAAATTGACACGTTTTCCATCCCGGGATGAGGACTCGGGGAAACGCTGCCGATCGCCATCGATCACTCCTCCGGGATTTCTTCGGAATCCTTCGACGCATCCCGGTTGTGATGGGTCATTTGTTAACGCGGAACCGGCCCATCCCTGCACAGATCCATCAACCCAATTACGCAGCAGTGCCGTTTCACTTTATTTCTGACTTACCTCACCAGGACACCTCGAGAGTTCTTTGGCTGAAGATTATTCACAAGAAACTACTCCCGCCACCAAACATCGTAGTATTTAGTTATGCTTCTTACGCGATATTGAGAAAACGCTTAAATGTGTATAAAATATTTTTCGGCAATGAACGCATCTTCGTTCTCGAACGATATCTCTTAATTACCGTGATTGATTTGATGCAGCATTCAACATATTTTCGGTATCTCGCAGAGGAATAGTTTCACTTTATTTCTCCCGCTTGAATGCAATGATCAAAGGACAATGTGCAGTTGAAAATCAGGTATCACTAGCTCACCAGGACGCAGTAGTTCTTGTAGGGATGGAACTAGAGAATACGCAGAATAAATAGATCCGCATCGCTTCTCCCCAAGCATGTTAGAGATGCACAAGTATCGCTTTCTTTCGCAGGTCCGGATTGGAGATTTTTTTTTTTACTAAGAAACTATATTTTGTCCATAATGAAGACGCATGCATAGCATTTTTAATGTAGTTAAGCGTATTTACTTCATTTTACACAGTTTTCAAAATAATTACGCAGCAGTTTTCTTTTGTTCAATTTTTCTTCCTTAAAGATAACGACAAATGGAAAACTTCCCTGTTACTAGTTCGCAGGATAAATTTCCTAAACTCATCACCTGACCAATTCTTTTGACAGAAACTTATAGTTTGTAGAATCTTTTCGATAAATGCGTCACGCATTTGAGATCATTTAATTATTCTTGGAGACCAATGTCTTCTTTTTTTTTATTCGAGTAGATTTTCATAATGAAACGAAAACTGATACGCGAAAATAGCCAATTATGCACCAATCATTATCATTTACTCCGAAGCATTCAACATATTGACGTGAGGGTTGGTGAATGGTCCCCCACCTGAACGGTTATACAGTAGTGATATCTTTTTATAGTATTGAATTTGCAAAGAAATCTTGACCGATGGTTACTCGGGAGAAACTTGGGTGCGCCAAAAGTCCGGCAGATTCGCCAGGCTTCTAAAATTACCTAATTTTGCTTCTTTCGTGATTTTATCTGATCCACGTTGGCGGAGGAGGTTAATCGGATTACGACGTTTTTGTTGAAAAAAATTGGTACTTATACATTGACGTTTTTGAAACGGTCAATCTCATTTACTTTACCTAACGCAGTATTCAACATTTCGAGGATGAGAAAATTCCGCGCTTAAAAGGTTACGCGATTGAAATAGCAGTAATTCTCGGCGTGCCACGCGAATTCCACTTCAGTCACCGTCAGTGCCGACTTCTGCAGTTCCCACCACACATAGTTTTGGTGAAATATCGTGGTTTTCTGGAGTCACGACCCAAACCGGAGGGCGGTAATGACTAACCAGGAAAGAAAATGCGAAGGCGTCGAGCAGTACAATGAGGTTTCTGTAAATTCCTTGCACAATATTCGGTGGGGAATTTATTGGACCGGTGTGAAATTCCTAATTTGTGCAGTTGAAAAAGAGAAAGTATTTTGTTTCTCTAGATTCTGGAGGGACCAGAGAAGCCAGGGAAACATGATCATCAAAAGCCACTTTTTTAAACATGCTGGATTGGCACACGTATTTTTGAATCAAATTTTACGTTTATACAAAAAAAATGTGTATTCTGCTTTCATGATTTAAAATTAGTTCCATCTTTCGCTCTTGCGCATGAGGACCACTGTATCTTGTTTAAAGTTCTTGGCCAGTTTTAGTGCTTAGTTCTGGCAATGGGTCATTAAAGGTACAGTACTTCTTCACAATAAGAGCAGCTTATCTTCGGCTTTGCTCTAGCACAAATAAAACTTCAAATAATGAACTCGTGTTTTTCAGTGATAGTTTGAGCCGGCAGAAAATGACCAAGCGTTTCAGCTTCTGAGATGAGAATTATTTTCTTTTAATAATATTTTCCTTCCGACACTTTCTAAAACTTCCTCTGTCATAAAACACCGTGAACTATACTCAAAACTTTCCTTTTTTGTACGATTTCGTAATTCTTTCTTGGAATTTTCATGGGATTCTCAGCAATGCTTGCAATTTTGAGAAACCATCCATTTTTTAAATTTCTTGAAAAAATATTTCTGATGTATTTTTCGTACTAACCCAAAATAATCATGAATGATTATTTAATAATCACACACACAAAAACAAGAAACAAAACTAATACACCTGTAACAGAGGAAAAGCATGAAAAGAATACAGCTCATTTTGAGAAAAGTATTTAGATTCTAGGCATAATTTGTTGCACCAACAAAAAATATAGCGTTATCTCTTCGGTTTCCTTTTTTAACATTTGAAAATTCGCAAAACACATATTTTGGTGCAGTATGAAGACGGGGAAGGATATTGTGGAGCAGCGAACCCGGAATTGTTGCCTGAGATCATCTTACCGACAAGGCCACTCTGTTGAAATATTTTCATTGTTCTGCCTTTTTGCTCATATTTGCTTTGAACAATGAATATCGTTCAATGCGTTGCGACAATGGGCAATGACCATAGTCCAATAAATAACAATGTATTGCCTTGCTGGAAGGATTCTGCAGCGGCTGAACCTTTATTCAACAAGGGCAGTGCAATAATTTGTGATTGCATTGATTCTGACGAGCACAGTGGTTTATAAGGAAAGATGTGCATAAATGAGCAAATAATTATCAAAAATCGTATTCTTCGACACAGCCTTCATCATCTTTATCTCAGCTATATCATTTTGCTGTGAAAACCCAATCATCGTTTAACGATAGCTTTTGAACATTGGAGTCCGGTGACTCAGCGTGAACTAGTTACTTACATCTCGTGAGTGCCAACACGAGTGACCGTGAAGTAAGACTAGCGCTGCATGAAATTTGTGAACGGGTGGTAATTCAATCGCTCCACTTCAATCGAAATTTCTCCAAGGTCCCATCCAGATTCAATGGAATGTATGGATCGCGAAACGAAATAGTGTCTGACATAGCCGAAAGGAAACGTTTCAGCAATTGCGTTCGGTGACAATGTTAGCCTTCTGCACGTGGTTGTGAAGCGTGACTAAGCAGCTTATTTGTCAGTGTTTAAAATAATTACCGGGATTCATAGTAGATAACAGTTGAGCATCTAAAAGGCGTCTGTCCTCAATGAGGACATTTCCAATGAACCTACTTCATTTGCATAATCTCTGATTGTTCAAACGAAAAGAGGCCAACTTGTAACCTTTTTCGACCACTATACAGACGAGGAAAACAATTTGATATCTTTGATAAGAAATTCATAATTTTAATGTCACAGAATAAGTAGGAGTACAGGAAAAGGCGTATACGCATGCCGTTTGCATTGCCTGAAATGAAGCAATGGACCTTAATCAAACCGTTATTTTCGAAAAAGTTTCATTTCACAGCATTTGAGCTGAAGTTCCTTGGTTTACAGCATTTTTGATTATTAAGCTGAAGAAATGTCCATGTAGATGCTATTTTTACTAGAAAAATGTGCATGATTTTTTACACTAACCATTCGAGGTGATGGACGTAAGGGTCCAGAAAAATAAATTGTGTACATACAAATATTGATGCAGCATTGACAAAGAACTTCTGCGCTATTCTTGAATGTTCATCCAGAATAAATGCCTACATGCTGGGGTGACTTTTTGAGTATATACAAGAAACATGATTTATATTCTTTGATAAGGCATTAATCATTCTGAGATAATGACGTATTCTCTTGTCCACGAGACAATCTGCTAGGGACGGACTGAACCAGAACCAGCATTGTCTTCAGCAATCTGCGACTGATGGTGAAAATCAATTCCATAGCATGTTCTGTTCGAGGTCAACGAGGTAGAAACTCATTGGAAATTGAAAACACGTTGTCCCAGAGAACTGCTGAGCTCTCGAGAGGTCCAGAACAAGTCGGGATAACCTGGGCCACTGCAATAAACAAACAATCAGCGCTTTGTGAAACCCACTCGCACACGCAGCACCGATTTTCATTTCAACCGGCCAATTCAGGTCATTGTTGGCGGAGGGAGTCTTAATTGGCGCTAGCAACCTGGCCATCAACCGAGATTGGCATTCACTCTGCCATCCAGATGTGCTTCTGGGTGCCATAAGAAAATGTCGGCACTAAGAGAACGTCTGCAAAAGGAAATGACACGGAAGGAAAATCTATGAAGAGAAGATGAAGGGGGAGAAAAGGTGGCTGAGAAAAACGAACTGTGCGAGAGAAAAATGAGAACAAGAGAAGAAGTCAATGGTATAAAAGAAAATATTCGGAGAGAAATTAATTTTTAAAAAGTGAAACCGGAGAACGCAGCTGGCCAAATGGCCTTGAAAATTAAATCACATGGATGAAAATATATCAAACCAAAAGATCACAAGCAGCAGGACAGAAGGCCATCACTTTAATGGAACCCCGATTATCCGGGCTTCAATGAGCAGCACCGAAATAATTGTTCATTGACAGAAAGCAAAACTCCAGGTATATTGTACTTGTCAATTTGCATTTCAACTGCTTAATTTCCCTTTGATTATATATGCGGGATAATTCAATTAATTTTTTTCAATGTCGATATTTATTTTGTATATTTTATATTAACTTTGTATCCAAATAAAAGTATCCAATTAATCTTTCTATAAATAATTAACCTGAAAATTTTCTCAATACCGTATTGGCCTTTTTCTCTCCAGTCTTCCTGACATCCACGCTGCTGAACACTTGGTATCCAAGTCCGGACTTTTCAACATGTGCAATCCAACTTCAAAGTTTTGAGTGGGCTTGGTCTTGCAGTATCAGCCTGAAAGATCATCAAGCGTGCTCTCAGTGATTTACGGAAACCTATTTTCTCGGCGTTCTCCAGCTGCTGTCTGGCCTGCTGTAAAGCTCGCTTATGGACTCTTTCCACCGGTGATTACATCACATCTGATCTTATAGGACCATTTGTTTGGTTATTCCAGGACTTGTTCAAGAAACATGAGTTGCACAAACGGGTCAGATACGTGTACAACTTCATGTTCAGTTCTGAAACAGGCTAAATGATATACGGTGCGGTTGCAAATGTCTTCTGCTTAATGCGGCGGCGGTAGACGCACGGCCTCGAGAAAATTCCTTCTCAGACAATAAACCGCAATTATATGTTCTAATAACACAAAATTTAACTACGGTTTCATCTTCATGAACATTTCGAAGACATTCACCATGAGCGATTGGAGGTTACGTTCTATTTTCCAGCAAGGTTTCGAAAATGGCGCCATTTCTGACCAGAGCACCGACATCTATAAACTAACAGAGAAATCATTTTATTCAAGTTTCCTTCATTGCCTGATAGACTGTTTCTACTTGAAGTATTGTACTGTACTGTGGATTTCGTGAGTTGAATGTTGATTTTCTTCGTGCTATACTAAGAGGAACAGATAATCCCTTTGCAAGATCAGATCATAAAGAATGGTCCGTAATTTTTGAAGATCATGCACAGAAAAAAACTTGTCATAGGAGATAATTACAATTTTATTCAATTATTTTAATTTTTTACTATTCCTCAATCATTCGAATTAAAGCAAAATATACGCACCTACCTAAAAAAAATCAACACGAATGAATTGTTCCAATGTCAAATACTAAAGGTCATGCAGAAACGTTCGTTTTCAAATGCAGAAAGGCATAATTGAATTTTTTTAATGCAATGAACAAATACACAACGAAATAATTGTGTTTATGCATTTATCATCTGGAAAAGCCTGTATTATATGTAAATTTGCTGAACTCGCAAAGAACAGGAACGGCACTATTTGACTATCCCAAAATGAATAGGTATACTGCGGTGTAATATCTTTCCCAATTAAAAATACCGATTCATCCCACAACAAAATCAAGTGCATCATACCTGCTTTCCATATTACTTAATTCAAAATCAGTGGATTAGATTATCCATTTTAACACGTTTTTATTAACTCGCTTTCTTGTCCATTTGTTTGTCCAGATCAAATTTTTCAACTCAAATTTCGCTCACTTCATTTAAGGTTATTTTTTCCTTTTTCAAAACGTGGTTTTTTAGATTAATTTTTTAATGTACTAAATTTTTTTTTAGTAAATGATAACAATGGAATTAAGGGTTGATCATATGCTATTTGACGAAAATATTCATGCCTAAATTTGATTTTTTTTTTAACTGGTGAATATACAGTATTTACCTTCTAGCACGCACACGCATAAAATCCTGGCGTTCCTTGGCTGGATGATACCTCCAGGAGTTGGTTTTCGAGCTCTGATACATTTTTAAATGATCCAATCTATGCGCACAAAAATTTAATGTATGCGCGCAGTATTTTAGTTACAGTCGTTTAAAAACTGTGATGGACCATCCCTCATGCCGAACTGTTACAGATGGAGTCTATGATGATGTGCTGGGCACCGGGGATTAAGGGCAGGTGAAAAGATTCGGACTCAATCTGTTTCCAATGCCATCCAACGTTGATATATCTGCATGAGGTTCGAATATGTTCTTGGCACATTGTCCTTCAGGTAGATGTGATCAGCAATCGGTGATCGCAAGAACAATAGTATTCTCGCGCAGGAACAATCGTCTTGCAATGGGAGTTGGTGACACACCGACGCATTCACGATATCGCTTGAACCCTTTTGCTGGGTTGTGCCGTGAGTCTCGCTGTGCGTAGTCGCCTTGTCGTCAAGCTGTCTCTCGGCTTCGGGTTGTCGATGTCGAACGGGTGTCGCAAGATCGGCTGAATACTGTCAACAAACACAGTCCATTCCATCCGCTGCAGTCAAGGGAATCCTCACTGAGTTTAAAATATTAATTTATACTCAAGTAGAAGGTTGATAAGATGAATAATTTCATGCCATGATTGATAACATGCACAAAATTTTGAAAATGTTTAGTAGAAATTGAAACGAGAGCGTGATGCGCACCAAAATTTTGATCCGATATCCGCGGTGACGAAGTGCACGGATTTAACACTTGAATACGGTATAGAAGCTGGCACAGCGATTTTTAGACATGCTTCCCAACAAAAACCTAAAGGAAAGGTCCATGCGCAGTATTTGTTGAAAATATAGTCTGATATTGAACTGGTGCCTTTATGAGTTACAGGGGAACTCAGAATAATCAGGGTTTTTAATAATTCTGTATACTGTATTTTCAAATCCGAGGTCGATTTGAATAGATCATTTTGCAGGGAATATGAATTTATACAGCATTTTTCATTTGTTCTACGCCTTCCAAAATAGGTCTCTGATAATAAAACAAAATTAAAAACAATAAATGAAAGTTTTTTTCGATCAGAAGTATTTTCTCTGTCTATTCTTGCATTATCATTATTTTATTTCTTCCACTTTCCAAACACATTCATTCACCTGCAAAAATGTCAATGACTATCAAAAGTATACTAAATTATTAGCAAAAATATAACCAGCAAGCCAAAGAAATGAGAAAGAATCCTTATCCAGAACGAGTAAACCATGGAGAAACATTGACAATTTTTGGAGCACCAGAATTTCTGCCTCACAAACCTCTTAAATTATGCGAAACGGCCGCTCTGCGGGGGACACCGTTCTGTGGGACTCCGCAGTATATACTGTGATTTAAAAAAAAAATTTCTTCATGAATATGTCCGTCACTGTCAATCCCTCATGAAAGCATCGAAAGGTATCTACCAGCGGAAGTGGTTTCACATGGGCAGCGCGCGGGGCCAACCTTTGAACGCGGTGGAAACCAAAGAAATGGAAACCAGGTGTCGTATTCCATTCATGCCTCATTCCTAATCAAGGCCAGCTGATTAGTTAATAATTCAATCCCATCAACGTTGTCGATCCCGCGGAGAACTCCGTCTCTTGGCATGAATAATTCCTGCGCTCGCAGGGACGGGCTCTATAGTGTTGACACGGTTAATCTGCTCATCGAAAGCGTCGCATTTGACTACGCTGCCACTCGGAACCCTTATCTGAACTAGCAAGTGAGCGTCGAGGTTGAGGCACGGCTGACGAGAGCGTGACGCTCCAGCACAGCGGCTTGACCGCGTGCATCACGGATGCGCTTGGCAACCGGAACTGGGCTCCACATTCAATGCAATCTCTCTCTCTCTCTCTCTCTCTCTCTCTCTCTCTCTCTCTCTCTCTCTCTCTCCCTCTCTCTTTTCAGATTCTTCAGTCGTCGTCGATTTCGCGCTCAGAGCAGTCTGTAGATGGCGCATAGGTCAGAGGAGCCCGCGAATGAATTATCCATTGATCTAAAACTTCACATCAGATAAGCGTGAATCGAAATCGAGCGGCATCGGGTCACAAAGCAAGCATCGTGACGCGCGCCATGATGCATGCGTTGATCGCCCTGGCTTCGTGCGGGATTGACGAAGCAGAGGAATTGCCGAGGATGCAAATGCATCCATAAACTCGACGTGTTCCTCTCGACTTGTCCGTGGATCGAACCGTGCCATGGCTGAGCAAAATGTACCCATGCAGAGGGCATCGCGTTCATCGCATGTCCTCTCTTCGAGTAACAGTTCTCTCTTTGACACACTGAATAATCTCCGAAAGCTGAGCAGGGTTTGCGGACTCTGCTTTCCAGGTCCGCCGAGAAAAGACGGGATGAATTTTTCCTGTTCGAGCTACGCAATCGCCTCCGAAAATGCGTAGGACTTGGTTGTTTCAAGGTTGAAAATCCTGCGCATTATGCGTTGTACAGTATTTGGAGCGCAGAACGAACAAACGTAGTGTCTCGACGCTTCGAAAGACCCAGCTGATTCATGCGAGGCAGGACTCGGGAGTCTGGACGCTCCGGAGTCAAAAATCCTCCGTCATCTTTTTTGAAATTCCTACCTCTTATGTATTCATGCCCATTATCATCGAAATTTTTATTCATTCTGAAAGAAGAAAGTCAAGACGTCCGATTCATTTCGAATTTTCGGACTGCGGTGAATCGTGGAAGAGCTAGAATCTGCGAAATATCCTCCGTGGAGCGCGGGATGATATTGCATTTATTTTTAGTATTTCCTTTGTCAATTTATTCGAAAGGTTCTCGATTCGTGCACCAAGGAAATACTATAGGAAAAAATTGCATTGGATAAACCTTGACATCACGAGGTTTGGCCAGCAAGAGGTAAACTTTGTCCTTAACGTTGTGATGATGATCATGAGGAGAGGCTGCTTTTAATTTCAAGCCTAAAAATACTTCGCTTTTCATAGGATGGATCCGAAGAAATTTTCGAGTTCCGCATGAAAAAAGCAACCGAGAAGCTGTGGTTTATTTCTGCGGAATTCTCTGCAAAATTTGCCAAATTACTTCCAATTTCTTACGATTCGATCGAATGAATATGCGTCTATTCATCATGCTTTTGGATTATCTTTGATAAATTACGCCTCTTGAACATGAGAAAACGTAATGCCCTATACAAAGTATCCTCTCAACAAAGGCCACACAATTCTTCCCAGAAAACTGCTGAACAAAAATTATTAAAAAAAAACGTTGGTACAGCCTATACACGAACATTCGGGGATTGAAAGGCTTGGGGATTGAAAGGCACAGCTTAAGCATTTTCTTTAAGTAATGCATATCTAGAAAAACTTGAGTCTTTCTCGTTTGGAAGCCTGCTGATTAATTATTCTTCTAAAATATTTCTCCATGTTTTTGCGAACCTTATGGTGAAAATTTGATCAACCGAATTGACTGTGTACATCCCATCAATTCGCCTTTTTTTATAACCACAATTTCTAAAATCCTTCGCGATCCATTGTTCGACTTACCCTCTGAAATGACAGTTAAAAATAGGGTGCAACCTATGGCTGTGTCAATACATCATAGCTTCTCACGGACTTCGGGAAGAAAAGATTCAGAAACGTAGCTGAAGAAGTTTATACTTTCTTCCATTTCCTCGTTGGAAAATAATATGCTAGTATTTACCGTTTGATGAATTGTTCTTGAAATTTATGCTTGTCTGCGAGACACTAGGGTCACTGGGATCTTTCTTTGTGTGAACAATGATTCCATCAACCCCCGGGGTCCCCCCCAAGTGAGTGATATGAAAGATTCCCTGTCGAGCGGGGGTCCGAAGTTACTGAGCTGTCTCTAAACAGATGACAACAAAAAAAACCAATCCAGAAACAAACACGAGTGGCTGTCGGGGAAGCCGCGACGGAAACGAGCGTCGACGAAAGGTGTTGCGTAGCGAAGAAAGGTGTTCGACCCGCAACGCTCGAAGATGGCGCTCGGTGGTCTCGTCCTCTTACACTTGCCGGCACCAGCTCGCCGCAGTCGAATCAAGACGCGTTTCTTTTCGGGGATGTTATCTGAGGCTCCTCCGGCCACCGGGGCTTATCATGAATATCAAACGACAGCTGAATAAGGGGAGCGGACGAGCCTTCATCGTGGAGCATTTCCCTGGTGTGCCACGGGACCCGCGGCCTGACGCCAACCTTGCTCGGGCTCTGGAACGACTTTATCTCGTCATCTGAATCGGCTCAGTCGGAGGACGATCCTTCCTGGGGGGGAGCCTAGTACACCATCATTCGGCCGAAGGACGCTTCCCGGCACCCGGCATGCACGAAGCGCGTTATTTCCGTACCTGGATTCGCGATGTACAGTACTTTCGTCTGAGTAGTTGACGCCAGTTCCCTTCCGGAATACAGCTCCGTATTTTCAACAGTGTCAAATCATTCTCTCTTGGACTATAAACCAGTGCAGTTCGCCGATGTGGAAGTGCGCTCTGCTATAGTTTAAGTTAGGTTTTTCAGGTATATTATTCACAAAATGTTCTCCGTTGTGTATACACACTTTTCAGCAATTGCTCCCTATTGTCCCCGCCATTACGAAGGAAACGCGTCAGGACTCGTGATTCCTTTGATCCCACTCGTGCATCTGCATTATATCATGGTTAATCTTCTATGGATAAGGTACAATATTGTCTTTCCCGAATGCGCCTTCACTTTCAAAAGTGTTACATTTCAGTTTCTGAGCTGAGTCGGCGCAGTTTGCCTTTTTGAGATCCCGCCTCTCTGGGTTTGTGCATTATATAATAAGGCATGAAAAGCACGGTTCATTTGTCCACGGGAACCCGAGGAAAAGTTTCTGCATTAGCATGCATGTGTATTACGCTTTCGCAAACTTCTGAAAATTAGCTTGAAGTTTGAAATACAACAAATATCAGCAGAGCAAACAAAAAGAAGCAAGTGCTAAAAGAAAACGTGGATAACAAACCGACCAATCCCACACACTAAAAAAGATCATTAAAGCAACCTAACCTGGCCCCATCTCAATCATGCATAACATGAACTAAATTAACTTAAAACAACCTACATTTTGAGATGTTATATTCTGATGCATGTTTGTTTGATTTTTTCTTTTGAGACTTGCTAACGATGCTTTTTGATTTGCACGTGTGTTTGAGCATAAAACTGCGTATTCGCATTGAATCATAGGATCCTATTCGGTCCCCATGTAGCTACAATATTTCAAGATTCCCGATTTAAACATTTCCGTTGCCTCGGAATTATGACAGCCTAAATTTTCCTCGCAGGTTCAAGATTAAGTTACATTGTGTTCTCGTCAACGTAAATATTTAACTCTGCGTGGAACAATCCATGCTTCTCGTCAGCAGAGCGGTTCAATTGTTCCTTCCCCTGCTCTTTGTCGATGCTCGTATCCGGGGAAAATCTCGGTGGAACTGGGAAAGCACAGCACGATAAGCTCAATTAAAAAGATCATCAAACATTGATAAACGGACTACCAAATCTCAATCAAGGCAAGTTACACTCGCCACGTCGTTTGGACATGCGTGGTTAGGAAATTATTGTATATCCGACGCTGGAACCTCGAGTTTGAGGGAACTGAATCAAGTAAAATCGATATATCGACAGGAAATGGAGATATTTAAATGTTTTCAATATTCAAGCGGCTATATAAACCACTCGTGAGTGATGAAGGCTGCAACAAAGATCAGAAGTTTTACTGGGTCGGAAACTGTTCACGAAGAGATTCTAACATTCAGAAAGATTATCGTGTTTTGGAATAACTGTCAGCAGGTCGAAAACGAACAAAGCTTAATTTTCAGACTTGAAGATATATTGTTTGTTTCTTAAATCAAATGTAAGTCAAAACGAATTTGGGGAATCTGATCGAATATAGGCCGCATTCTTGGAGTCAAGACTGCCTATAGAGAAATGCCTCGAGTTTATGGGCCGCACCAACGTTGCATGGACGCATTTTTTTTGGGAGACGTTGGGGCCCATAGCCAAGTAAATACGGTACTCTTGTCGAATTCGGATGTGATCGCACGCCGCAGCAAGATAAGTTGACACGCTTCGCGTATCTTCTTACTCGACCTTACCCTGATCACTTCCTGGCGTCAAACATGCGTCAATCAAGCACAACATGTACTTGAAGGTTTCCTGGCACTTCCATAAGGGCTTCGCGAACGTGCATAGGTTGCTCCGAACGAGGTCGAACCCAACTCCGTTGTCGGTACCCAAGCCGGAGCATCCGCGTTACTCTTTTGCCCAGGCGGGGGAAACCCGTGGCTTCCGTTGTGTGCATGGTATCAAGTGGCCTGAAACGCTTGCGTCACTCTCACGTAACCTCAGCCATCCGGGAGACTCTGTCAAGTCGCCGTTCCGAGGCAAGTGGCGAATGATTCCGCGGTTTTTTTTTTTTTTTTTTTTTTTTTTTTTTTTTTTTTCACTCNTTTTTTTTTTTTTTTTTTTTTTTTTTTTTTTTTTTTGGTTCATTATCATTCAAGAGCGACCCGAAAACCTGGGAGCCACGTGGTGACTCGCTGATCCCACGTATGTGTGTCACATGTTATCGTTTGGTGCACCAGAGTCTTCCTTCGATCGCTGCCTGGTTAAACCGATGGGAATCTCAGCTGACGAGCAGCTGTTTCTTTTTCGCCTCACAATCGCGAGATCAATGACGTCTTTGTATTTAAATTCTCGTTTTTTTTCTGCCCCCCCCCCTTGAAGATACGCCCCCTTCGGACAAGGATATCTGATTCGATCCGCCCCGAGATATCTTGCTGTTCCTGTGGAGTATTTTTCCACCATAATTAATGTCGATTTTCTGCTTCCCAGCACTTTTCTATGTGGACGTCTGGAAACTTGCGGCGTGTGTCAACGCGTCTGTCGCGCCCAAACCGTTACATCTGATTCTATTTGCATTCCAGATGCCGGCACAGATTTCGAGAAGTTTCTCTCCCCAGGGTCACCGTAGAAGCGCTGGCACTGCATTAATGTACCTGCCCGAAAATAGACGTGGAATCAATAGACTCGATCCGATCCGTCGTTTTGACCTGACTCGTTGCTTATTTATGCTTCTTTCTAAAGCTTGATACCGAAGCTTACAATGAGGAGAGTGTCATGCTGCAGAGCTTTCGTCGTTTACGCAGCTCGCTTCGAGATGAGAGATCAGCTTTTAGTTCATCCTGGATTATGTCATATTTGACAGAGTAAAGTGGAGCACTTCTAAATCAAAAATGCTGGCTTATATGAAGCACGGTTCATCTCATCCTTGTGCTCTGAGTAGGGCTAACGATTGATTGGTCAGTTGCATTCGGCAAAGTTAGAGGGAGTCAATTCAGTTGAAAAGTTGACCGGCCAGTCAAGTATAGAGAGAGAATCGTCCATTCAAATCCTGAAATCCGAAGATTTGCTCGTGACTCCCGCGATTTGGTTTCGAGATCACGACGTCACAAACGGAATTTTCCATTGCTGCTTGGACTCCCTTGAACTGCGGCAAAGCAAAGAAAGCAGCAGCAATGCGTACGAAAAATTATAAAGCTGGCTTTCGCTTGCATTTTGAATCGAATTCAGTGAATTAGACGTTGCGCTATTGATCGTTAGTCTCTAGCACAATGTTTCAAGTGGTGCATGCATCAGTGGTGATATATGCATGGGCACCCTGTCAGGTTTTGCGCGAAATGTTTCTGAAGTAAAGCTCGGCTTTCGAAGAAGTAAGGCGAAAGCTGAAGACGTCTAAATTAGGTGTGAAATTCTATGGAAACGCATTTGAAAGACACATTTTCAAAGAGAAGTTGAATCTGATATTCGATGATAAATGGACATTGTATAATGTTGTAAGCATACACGACTCCAGCTTATCATTTAACCGAGTTTGAGCCTTTATAGGTTCCCAAGAAGTGATATTCAAAACACGCCTTATCTTGAAAATCGGTAAATCTAGAACAGTAATAGATTGAAACGCCTCGAAGCACAAGACGAAGCACAACTTTTGAAAGCCCCTGTCGGATTTACGTTGTGCTGTGATGTAGGTTAGAATGTATTAGACGGTGCTCTGCGTAAAGGTCTTCCCCGTCCCCTTCCTCGAAATAACGCATAACTGGTGCATAGTATAATAATTATAGGAAAGAAGAAAAAATAGCAACTATAACGATTCTTTTTCTTGGTATGCGAAGGTATATGCGGGCTGGTCACCACAAACAGCGAGCACATCATGACATCATTCAGTTCCGCATTTTCTTGATCACAGCCCGCGTGAGACAACAGAATGCACTCTGATTTTGGGAATCGACTTCCGACGATAAAATGCATAGATTGCAAAAATTGGATAATTTTTTCTACGAAATTTGTGGTTTATACACAACTACAGCCACCTAATCTCCCATTAATTTTATGCCAATTGGAGACTACGATTCCAGATAACCCGCATCATATACTGACCCATCTATCGCATTCGAAATGTATGTGACTGAATTTTTTCATGACAACTTCTTACTACTCTTACCACACACAGTACGTTATACAGATGAAATATGCATGGATGAGAGTCCAAACCAACTTATATACTCAAATATTGAGAATAGGCCGCAACCGATCCTGCACCAGAACATTCGCGGGTGGGGGATTTGTGCCGACTAATATTGTATCCCCTACATACGGAATTTTTATAGCTGTGTGCATTCGTCGAATGAAATTCAATCTCAGTCGTTTTCTAGGAACTCTTCTCTTCATGTGCATTCTCGATAAGCCTGCGTAATGGGTACATATTTAGCGCTCCATTTATGCATTTACAGTATATTATGTGCATTTATTTTATAGGGAATCACGGTGGGGTATTATCCACTTTAGGTGCGGGAGTGGAGGGCAGAGGATCACGTCGAAACGCCCGGTGCGTGTTTCCGCGGGTGATCGAAAATCCAATACGATCCGCTTCAGGATGGACGGACGTCATGACGCAACGGGCTTCCAGGTAACCTTGTAGGTGGTTGAATGAATCACAAGCGGCGATAATCATTGCGGCGCGTGCCGCGGGAAAACAGATCAGATGCGGTTCGTGGAAGCCACTTTTGACGCAAGGTTGGGCGAACTAGCTCACTGCTTGCGCCATTTTTCTCTAGAATTTCTTGAGGGAAGTCCGACCTGGATACTTTCCCCTCACCAGAATGAGGTTTCTCGGAACTGGCCATCGCAATCCCCTTTGTGCCAAGCAGGGCTTTCATCATGGCCCAAGAAAGCCCGAAGGCAACGCTTTAGTTTCTCGATGCTCACCGTGTGGGGCATATTTTATTGAATTATTTTAGGCAAGGGATGAATCCCAATAAAATTCCCAGTACAGTACTAATTTTAATCGTACATCTGCAACGATGACATTCAGAAGATATATGCAGAAGTAGTCCTCAAAAACTTGAACCCCATCAACTAAAAATTTACCCACTTTGCTGTGTCGTGATAATGTACTAATCCGCCGTTCAAACATCGTGAGAAAGTTTATGGTAACTATTTCCATAGGGGTATTTTTTAACGTGGATGTTCATGATATCCACGCAGTAAAAGTTTCAAACAACACTCGAAAGTAAACTAAGTGAGCTTTAATTTCTCGTTCTTTTTTCTTCTTCACGTGATAATATCAGCGGTTCAACAGATACACCAACCAGCTTGGACATCTCCATTTGTCACTACACTGTACCGATGTAATATTGAGGAGAAAACGGGTGTATTTATTCGAGTTTCATGAATTTTGAAACTTTCTCTCCGGAACTTCGTCACATGGTACTTTAACTGATTAAAATATTCTCGTGGATACGCGATTACCTCATACCATGTACGCCTCGGCTGATTTCGACATCGCGTGTGAGCATCGCTGCAGTTTTTCTACCTTATACTCTGTAGACACGTCATGAAAGGTATGAATTAGCCTCATGCCTACGATTCTTCAATGATTACATGCCCGCCGATTTATTTGAAACTATTCAAGTAATTCCTAGACTCCAGGGCAGTCTCAAATCGTTGAAAACCCGTGCAATATGTGTTGATTTAAAGAATCGAGTTCTTTCGCGAAAGAAGTCCGCGTTGGCAATGATGCAAACCTTTCGAGAACTCGAGAGATATCCTCTAAGCCGATATAACTGTACGCAATGATGCAACCAAAATGCTGATTTTGATGAAAATGTTCTCTATCTTTGAATACAATGTTTATATTTCTCAAAGTTTCCATGGCCTTCTGTGAGCAAGGCCAAGGTTAATCGCGAAACTTCATCTTGAGCTGAAGCTTTTCGAAAATGGTGGAAGTCCGATTCTGGGACTGAGCAAGGTTTTTGCATCGACTACTGTATCAGCACCATGCATACATTTTGGAAAAGGTAGATAAAATTCTGGACGATGACATGCAACTGTGGGAGGGCTCGAAGGTGTTGCTGCTTCCTTTAAGTTTTTTTTATCGTATATGCGGTACATGGAAACAAGTTTTAAATATAAATGAGTTTCAAGGTCTATTGGCAGCGATGAGCACGTTACCAGCGAAGGAATGAATTTTTAAATGCCGAAGTACGAGTGCATGAACTATATTACTGTATTCATCATTAGTACGGGTCCTTCAAGTTTCTTAGGATTTCTACTCGATGTCTTTCGTGATAGTGGACGAATCCGAATTCTTAGCAGGTTATTATCAGGATTCGACCCCGATACATTCATTGGTTAAATGGAAAAGTTAGTGCTGCCCAGTTAAAAAAAATATTTTAACGATATTTTGCCAGAAAGATGATTCAAGCCTTTGTTTCAGGCAGAATGAAAACCTATATATGCGTAGTATTGAATAACTTTCTCGGAATATGTGAAACACATATTTTACGGATAGAAATCAGAAAAATGACTTCTACGCTTCTGACCTTCATTCATCTGAGGTATCAGGTATCTTTTTAGGTCATGCAAAGCTCGCGTGCTTGTCATTTTACAGCGTCGTTTTATCAAACTTGTCACCAAATTTCAGTTCCTTCAATTTCAAAGATCATCTTTAGAATTTGAAGCATTGATACCTAAAGGCTTCGATCAATTTTACGTCTACAGAATAACGAATGCTGGGAGAACCAATTGCTCTCTTGGCCTTGACTCTAACTGAATTAAATATATACCGTATTTCTGCAAAAGGAGCGATTAACCTAGATTCGCGCGGAAGCAATATGGTGAAACAGACGAGATAATTTCAGCAATTTCATTCGATTATGTTCAGCGAAATGCGTCGACGAGCGTATCTCAATTTTCCAGCAAACTCGCGACGGCACGCACTGTTTCCAGTGTCGTTTAAAGTTGTCGTCTGCCCATGAAAAACCTGAGGACATCTGAGTTCCGATTTGCACCCAGGTCAAACTGAACATCCGAAACTGAAAAATTGGTAAATGATCTGACCGCTCTAATTGGCGTCAAACAGATTTCACAGCAATACGATCAGGAAAACATTTCCTGTACAGTGTAATCATGCAGCTATTTTATTCCCGAATTTTAGCCTCTCTTAATCCTAGCTATGCTAACTGGAATCGGACATCAGTGTACCCTTTTCGTGGCGCGTAAGCCAGCAACCTGGCCGCACTGCGACGAATTGCTGTTGTTGTCATGCACACATCCAAAGAAAGAAGAAGTATTTGCTATCAAAATACTCTGTTCGTGGATGCTTAGAAGCTTAGTGAGTGATACAATTCCTTGTACAGAACGCAAGGGAAGTATTGAACGAGTTGGCGTTGGTTCGGTGTACACATTTTTTTTACCCTCGAAAACACCATTTCAAAATTTATGCCGCGCTCCACCGAGTCGAAACTGCAAACCGATCCGCGAAGAACTCTCCCGTGAATCTCATCAATGCTTTTCCTGGAGCTCAATTCTGCATCTCCACAGGCAACCCATTCTGCAAAAGCTACATTTTTTTTTGGAATGCAAGTGGACTCCAGCTCTCTCTCCAACTATTTTCTCTGCATAACGACTTTTTGTTTGGTCCCAAAGGGTCGTCTACCCATGTTATAGGGATTTTTTACAACATAATGCTCTCCACAACGAATTTTTTTTCTGGTCGCTTGGATTTCGTTGCAGAGAGAGGCCACCTGTGATCAGTTGGCTGGTGCTCAGTTGTGCAGTCCGGTCTGCTACCGTAAACCCAGGTGATGGTGGTGGTTTACTGGTTTCGAAGGACGTCGCATCAATTTGCGCATTGATTCCGGCGGAATCGCTCAACACGACACGCGAAACCGTGGATGAGTTGGAGAGATTAGTCATTGCTCATGCGCCTCGGCGAGGCGTGTTGGGTCGCCGCGTTTGGAGTGATAGCGCGCTCGCTGGGCAGAGGGGAAAAAATAGTTGCAACTAGTGGGTTTACAAGTCGAAGACCCGGGCTTGCTGCCTCGCAGTCTGGTTCCGCGACGCGAACCCGAAGCTGGGTGATGAGTCGAGCGCGGCACCCGTTCCATACGCAATGAGACCCACCTGGAACTTCCCCCATCATCAGATACTCGATCCAGACTGAAACCGAGGATCGCGACAGACGAAGAAATTGAATTACAGTAAACCTCTTATTATCCAAAATAATCGGGACGCGGAGCAAAACAATCTGGAGAAAAACTGGATGCTTGGACTCTGTAGTGACTCGGCGAATAATTCTAGGGAAAAAGGAAGTGTGCGCAAGGCTGTGATTCATTTTCGCCTAAGATAACGATCAACTGGACTGGTTTGAGCAGCAATGTGCTTTAGTCCTCGTTCGTCCTGGAAACCTGGACCGATGATCAATTGAAATGTTTCGGACAAATTTGGATATCATAGCCTGTTGATCTGAGTTTTATCGTGATTATCAAGTGGATGAGGTTCTCATTTCCGGAACTAAGCCGGGTTCTCGGCTGTCTTCATATCTAGATGAAATGGCGGGGGATGCATGTGATGGTGTCCAAAGGAGTGAAGCAGAAACGAAAACAAAACTGCATGTTTATCTGCATTTGTATACAACAAAGTGTATTTTATTAGTTTGGAGGAAAGTGCGGATTGCAAAGAATTGAATTAATTGTGCACATTTGATGTACAGAACATCGGAACGGGAATTTTTTTACGCTTGTGCGAAACGCGACGCGTTCTATACCCCAGTGTATTTATGTTTTTGGACGTCCTTCAAGATGCTCATGGAAGTAGCTCAAGAATGGGAAAGCATTGAAGAAATTCAGGTGAGTGTTCTTCGCGGATCGGGTTGCAATTTCGCACCGCCGGAGTGCTGAATAAATTTTGAAATGGTGTTTTCTAGAGTCAAAAATACACCAAACGAAATCGGGACTGACGGAGCAGGTATTTGCGTGACGAGCGCGCGTGCTTTTCATTTTGCTTTGTTGCGTGGCGTGCCCTTTTCTTCTAGGCAAAATATTTAGCCTTACTCTTTGACGTGGTTGCAACGCACTTGTCGGCTTGCAGCTGGTACGGCGATTTTTCTGCCGCTTGGATTCGGATTTCCTTTGTCTCCTTTCCTGACGTGGTTTAAAAAAAAATTCCAAACCATCGTCTCGTTTTTGCAGCTGGAGCCATTTATTCATCAAGTCGGTGGTCATTCGTCCATTCTGTCGCTGGACGAAAGCACGATATGCAAACCGTTGGTGCTGCAAGAAGTCGAGTTTTACAAGTCGCTGCCGTCGAACATGCGCGAGTTCACGGCGGAATTCCGAGGCATTGTGGAAGTGTCTTCTGTGCAAGACGAAAATGGGGCCA
Organism: Notodromas monacha; assembly: GCA_905338405.1. Lineage (NCBI taxonomy): Eukaryota > Metazoa > Arthropoda > Ostracoda > Podocopida > Cyprididae > Notodromas > Notodromas monacha. The sequence continues at coordinate 86,575 of CAJPEX010000663.1, forward strand.
TCACGTTGCTGCGTTTCCGCGGGTGGTTTTAGCAGTTCGGCGTTTTTGCGAGAGCATTGGGCTTCGTATTCATTCGCGGTAGAAAGAAACAAGATACCCTAATTAACGTTACGTACCCTATCATCCAAGGGGTGGACTGCTCCGCAAAGACCTTGGGGCTGCTCGTGCACTCTCCAGGGGCTCCGCGGCAGCTCCAAGCACGTAATAGAAAAAGAAAAAGCTAACTCTAAAGAAACAATATTCTGCACATACTCTAAAAAACTCGAGAAAACCTCTGAATAAAAGAATAACTCCATAGAAAATATGTCGCATACTGTATAAGAGTGTGAATCGCAAAGCATAAGCAAGTAAGTGTGGTTTTAGAAAAATGTTAGGAAGAAAATGATGTTATAAAGGGATTCTCTTCGTAAAGTGTTAGCATTCTTTTTTTAAATCATGAATTCACGCATTCAGAGCAATGATCAAACACAATCATTGAAATAATTACATCTGTTAATTAATCTGGAATTATTCGTTAATTCCTAGTCAAATTGCTGCTTCCAAATGATTTAGCAGATTGTAAATGCTGAAATTTTGTTTTTGGGAATGCTACTTTTTAAGTTGTGTCTGTACTGCGCAATATTTTATTTTCACTGCAATAATTATACAAAAACTCACAATTGAGGTTGTTGCGCTGAATACAGGTTATATTTTTTTAATAAATGGCAGGAGCGCACATCTCAGTCAGTAAAATTTCCGCCAGGACTTTTAAACTGGTTTTATTGAAAACATGTAATTATCATACAGTATACAGATTCTTCTGTAAGTGACCTGCGGGCATTAAGTGAGAATATGGTATCGACCGATTATAAATTATTCTGCTGCTTACGAATCGCAGAAGCTTTTATAGATATTAAACTCAGGTAACAAGGGATCTAAAACTCAAAGCAAGTTTTTGTGGTTAAGTTGCTGTTTGATCTGATCCATTACTTAAAAATGGTGTTGGTGAATCAAACTGACATTCATAAGTTTTGAATTGAAATTGAGTCTAACGGGCAACCGATTTTTGGTTTTTATATCCTATTCCCTCTGCAAATGACGGCTAGATTATTCGGTAATGTCATGATTTTACAATCTACCGAGCAAGAGGATTTCTCTGACGAGTCCACACGCTGTTCAATAAAGAGTCCAATCTTATCTGTGCATGTTGCTAT
>CAJPEX010000664.1:0-82632 GCA_905338405.1 Notodromas monacha
CGTAAAGTGAAGGGTGTTGTGGTCGTTAATATGACTACAAAACGTGTTTTTCATTGAAGGAGGATTTATTTCAAAATGCTAACAACAATGGAAAATCATGACATTTTTCTTCCCTTGAACTGTAAACACAGAATAATCTTGATACTCTGACAATGAAGAACTTTTAGCACAATAGGTTTAAAAAATATTATCTGTGCTTTTCCTGCTCAGACAATTATCCACACACAAAGTGAATATATGTATTTTTCGTAGCGCTTAAAATTGCTAATTCCATTGAGCTTTATACTTTTAAAAAGAAAATAATCCTGGGATTTGAGTACAGTATTGTGCATTGAAAAAATTTTAAATGCTCGCAAAAAATTAGTACCAAAGATTCTCACGCCCTATTTCTGGATACATTTTCAGAAAAAAAGTGGGTGCTGCTGAATTTAATCCAGCAAATTTTCAAAGACTATTCCACTGCTTTTAGTTTATCTGCAATATCATGTGCAGTACGTCATTTTGAAATTCCGTCACAAAAACAGCAAAGATGTCTGACATTTTACATCACCAGTTGTCTCTGTGCTGTGAGCCTTTGATGTGCACAAGTGACATGTCTGTAAATGTATGCCTGTTCTACTTGAATATATTTTTACATATTTTCCATCCTTCTATTTTTCATGGATGAGCCCGAAATAAAAGATAATTCTGACAGTGATTGGAAACCCTTCAAACCACTCCAGTTCCTCACGGAATGCGTCAATCTGGACCCGCTGGGGTTTAAATAGAAATAAGACCGAACCCCCTTTTTTTCTGGGTATATTTAGAGAATGGCTAAAATATTCCTCAGAAAGATATGAGATGAATCTGCTTTTTAGAATTTTACTTTATCCAAGGGGGAATGAATTAAATTCACCATATGATCCAGAAATACGCATGGATGCGTCAGACGACTCCTGTGTATTCCATTTTGAATCTCAATTTAATTTGCACATCACCGTGGGCTTTTCCAAAATTTGGACAATTTTACTTTTCAGCACTTTAACTTCAATACCTTCCCTGAAATTCCGAAAGAATTTCCAAATTTTTACACCATCAAAATTTATGGAATGTGGAAAAGTCATCTTCATAATGTTGAAATATCTTGAAAAATTGAGTAACAGTTTCACCATGCATGAAGTAAAAATCCATCTTATCATGCATTTCCTCTAATTTATTTTCCAAAGTAATAATATACTTTGTGCTTCTGTTTTTAGGGAACAGCTATCTAACTAATGCAACTGAAACTTGCTAACTTTGAAAGCCACAAGTAGAAAATGTCTTCACTACAGGTGGACACTCTCTGAAGTGAAAACTCAGGGAAACAGAAAAAGCCCGCTGGGCTGTCATTTTTTGCATTTTTGTTCTCATATTTTTGAATTTCATGGAGTGTCTTGCAATTTGACTGATTTGCAATTTGGCAATGGATTAGGGTCAAATTGTGAGGTACCACCTGTATTACTGCAAAAAGATTGCATTATCCAATGTTTTTGCATTTGTGGGATAGAATCTTTGCATATTCCACACTTTGCATGAACAATAGTCAGTGCTGGATAAAATTGCATTTGTTTTGCCATGTACCCTTTTATATACAGTGAGACCCCCACATGTGGACACCTGAACATGCAGACAATTCAACATAGGGACACTTATTTCCCCCCCCCAAAAAATTCAATAAAAATGGCCAGACATGAGGACACTGACTCAAAATAGGGACATGTTTGTGATAGAATTGCAAATAAGTTTCAGGCTAAATTACAGGAAACAAATATTTCCAACCCTAAAATTGATGTAAGAAAAGTTTTTGGGCATTTATCTCACCAATTTACTATCCATTCAGCTAATTTAAACAAAATTACCTCCAGCATAGAGGGACTCCCTTCTCTCTATTTGACTTGAATGTTATTTTTACAGAGAATGACAACATTTCTATGTACTGTAAAGAGGTATCAGTATTCAATTCCCCAAATATCCATAATGTGTTGAAATATATTGATTGAATCAGTTTAAATTAGGAGACAATTTTTATTTTCATGGAATTATGGTGAGAATTTTGTCCATAAAACACCAATCAAAATTTATGCCATGTAAGTCTAAGGGAAAATGAGACTCAACTTGATTAGAGACACTATTGATGTGCCAATTAAGTCCACATTTCAGGGTCTCACTGTAATCCACGTTTCACATTGTCATATCACTCATATGGTATTCCAGCACATTAAAAAAAACTGCTCAAACAGTTTATATGATAACATATTCAATAATTCAAAACAAAAACTTTACAAAAACTCGGTTTCACCTGGTTGTGGTATTCCACGCCCATGGACAGGGTGTTGATGAGGATGCAAAGCAGGATGCTGCGACTGAAATAGCGATGTTCCACAAAAACCTTGACCAGGGCAGACACGCGTCCTCCTGCTTTGCCTATGGCCTTCAGGCCACGACAAAAGCACGTGTCACACAGCTTCCCATTATCGCTACTCCGTCGTCGTCGATGTCGACGTCGATGTCTATTATTATGACGCTGATGATGACTGCAATTGTTGCCATCTTCATCAGCTACTCCTTCTTCTTCTTCTTCTTCTTCTTCAGATCCTAAACCTTGTTCATCGTCATCATCATCATCATCATCATCATCAGAGGCGTGACAAGAGGATGAGGAACATGAGTCCCAGGAATACAATGAGCCGTTGTCCGATGAGTCAGACGAGGTGAGAGCAGCCGAAGAGGCGACAGCAGCGACACCTAGGAGCGACGGCAGAGCGACGACCAGCGCAGGCGCGGAAAAGTGGCGCTGCCCTCGGGCCAAATTGGCGTAAAGGGACAGAGGCAGGGCCTGTGCTGGCAGGGCAGCCATGGCCCCAGTCAGGGCCATGAGTTCCGAGCAGGTCAGCTGGGCCTGTTGCTGCTGCTGCTGGCCCACCTGCTGCTGCTGCTGATGGTGTTTGTCTAGTTGTTGTTTGTCGTCATCGTCGTCTGTGTCGTCTTGAAAGGACACGCTTGCCCGTCTTCGTCGTTTCTTTTTTCGTCTGAGGTGGTGTTTGGTCTTGTTGCTATTGCTTCTGCCTCTTCTTCGCAGGCGTCTTCGTCTTCTGATGCACTTGCTGCTGCTGCTGCTACTGCGTCGAATACTGATGCTTTTGCGTCTCGGCTGTCGTTCTTCTTTGTCTTCTTCTTCTTCTTTGGCAACTGCTGTTTGTTGTTGTTGTTGTTGTTGTTCTTTTTCTTCTTCTGCTGCTCCAACTTCCATCTCATGCTGCTGCTGCTGCTCTTCAGTGTCGCTTGGACGACGATGTCGATGATGATGATGATGATGCCGACGATGACCATGAGAACACTGGCTACGATCACAATGGCGATGATGATGATGATGATGACGTGGACCACGAGGTGGTTGTTGTATTTGTTGTTGGTGTTGTCGACGTCGTCGTCTTCGTCGCCAGAAGGCCACGGCCCGACGCTTGGCCCGACGCCACAAGTGGGCCACGTACTTGACCATCTCGGAGTAGCAGCCCTGGGTCTCGGACAGGCTGCCACTGGCCAGCGTGCTGCTCGAGTGGAACCTGGCCCGCTCCTGCTTCATCTTGTCCATCTCGCGCTTCTTGGTCTCCGAGAACTGGGTGGCGATCACGACCAGACACAGGTTGAGCATGAAGAAGGACCCGATCTGAGAGCATCATGGAGAGAGGGTTTTTTTATTAGAACTAAAAAAAGAAAAAGATTCTACTTATTGGCTTCCAATAATATACAATAAGCTGGGTGTATTATTGATACGGGGTTTTGGGATTCAGAAAAATTCTAAAATTTATTTCTAGCTCATAGCTTATCCCCCTCCCCTTCTTTGACCTTCAGGCTAACATTCATTGCGCAGAAAAAATTTAAAAATGGAAAAGTTGCACCATTATTCCAACTTCATCAAAAAAGCTAAACTTCATGTGGCTAAAATCTTGTCTTAGAAAAAACAAGAAATATTTCTTGCTGGAAATAAACAGTGTTTTATCAGAAAATCCTCCATTTGGAAGAATAACAGACAGGTATGAATGAATGCATTGATTCAGAAGTAAGAGTACGTACAGTACAGTACATCTCTATACCACATGTAATTTTTCTCATTGTTTTTCCAACATTAGGAACACTTCAGTAAAAACTCAAAAGGCAGGTTTAATGAAGGGAAAGTTTAGGTATTTGAAAAGTGTTTTCTTCAATTTAATCTGAAATACATGAGGATATTATGGTAAGTCATCAATTACCTGTTTTTAGAAGCACTTTACAGTACTGCATTCATTGCCATCAATTTCCCACAAAATTCCAGTCAAAGATGTGTTAAAAAAACACAAAATCTGGATGCATTGATTTTTTTATGAGGAATTTTCATCATATGTTCATTGGAGTTGATTATTATAATGGGATATTAATGTATTTTTATAGAATGAGTCAGAAAGCAGGAATTGCAGTATATAAAAATGAGCATATGAGCAAAAGAGACAGAGAATGACTCATCATCATCCTCCCCCCCCCCCCCTTTGCCTCCTTCTCTTGTTATCCCTCTGTTTAAGTCTCCTCCCACTAACTCCCTCCCTCCCTNATCATCCCCCCCCCCCCCCCCTTTGCCTCCTTCTCTTGTTATCCCTCTGTTTAAGTCTCCTCCCACTAACTCCCTCCCTCCCTCCCTCTCTCCCCCTCTCTCTCTGACTCCTTATTGTTTTCAGATGAGTCATGTCAATCTCTGTCTTCCAATCTCTCTCATCTCTCTCTCTCTCACCACAATGAGCAAGACAAAATACAGCCAGTCCCAGAAGGAATGAGCGTCCTGCACATAGTACATGATGTCCGTCCAGGCCTCGAGACTGATGACCAGGAAGATGGCCACCCAGGCCAGGCCGATGTTGTCGAAGGAAATGGCGCCCTGGAACGGGTTCTTGTCGCCGGCGTTGCAGAGGGTGTAGTAGCGGTTCCAGTCGACGCAGGTGTCGGGCGAGTCCCGCGGGTCCCAGATGCTGGCGTTGCAAGCACCGCCGCCAACGCGGCGCCACGACGGATACGGCGCCAAGTTCTCGCACCGGTGCTGGCCCGAGTCCTTGGGCAGTGAGCAAATGTAGTCCTTGTCCACGTAGTCGTGAGTGCCCGGGTGATAATACGGCGGCACGGGTCTGAGTGAGTGAATAAATAAATAAATAAATAATTAATTAATTAAATAAATAAATATGTATATATATATACAGTATATGTACAGTTTAATGTGGATAGCTCAAGCCTCACAATTTGATAAGTCAATTACCATGTGAGACCCAAACATATTTGGAAAATTCAACTATCATGGGGACATTTTCCAAAACCAAAATAAATCAAAAACTTATCTTTATTTGATTTGGATATTGTTAGGGAATAACTTACCTTAACATAAATTTGATGTAATTTGCTCATGGATCAAAAGATTGAAGAATAAAGTGAAGTTTGAATTTTTGAAATGAAAAACAGAATCAGCCTGAGACTAGGCCAGGAATCCTAGTGGATTTCCTATTTAAAATTGGGTTTTAATGCATTTTGAATTTGTCCCATCTTTTAACACACACAGGAAAATTTTCTACAAACACAACTCAACAGAACTCTTCCACAAATTTGTAAAGATTTTGCCATATGTGAACATACCAAAAGCTCAATTGCAAATGTGGTTTTGTTCTCTGGTGGACAAATTTTGTGCAGAAATCAGGTCTGGTTTTTCATTGTTCTGACAGTGTGGTTAGTCTTGGAGAGTTCCTTCCCTTTGAGGGTTGGTTCTCTTGTCTGATTTTGTGGTTTTATATGGTTTAATTTCACCATTATTTGGCGTGCGCGTGCGATTTCTGAACAGATATATTTTGAAAAATTGAGCTACAGCTTGGTACCCCAAAATATCAGCATACCCAGACAGATGGAAAATATATACTTTAGTATGACAATATGAATTCAGGACACTTAGAACTGAAAAAATCTGCCCCAACATCCACACAATGGCTCAAGAATCAAGATGAATGCACTTTTAAAAGATTTCTGAAATATTTAAGCACTTGATGTTTCTAAATTTTTATATTCCTTCAAGATTATAAAATTATCCCAATTCATAATCAAAAACAGGATAATTCTGGCTTATTTTTCCAATCCCCCCCCCCTTCCTCCCATCATGTGTGCTTATATATTGTAGTCTGCTCAATTAAGCCAGTATAGCAAGACTTGTTCTTGTTATTTGCTTCTTGAACTCCTTATGGTGCCAAAGATCAGATTATGCATGGTTCTTCTCTGTACAGTGCATTAATTTTATGTAATGTATTTTTAAGCTTGGAAAAATTATTTTATTCGATTTTTTGGGAAAATTTTTCCAACCTATTGATACACAAGAACCAATTAAAGATATTTCCATTGAAGTCTATGGGAAAAAAGTAAGGTATGAATTGCAGATGTTCTGACATATGGACAAGATCAAATTGCCTATCATGTCCACAGCATATGTCAGAGCCCAACTGCATTTTTACATTCAAAAATTGAAAAAGCATTTAATTATAAATTCAGTCCAATCCATAATCAAAAACAGGCAGATTTTTGCTTCTTTTCTCAGAGTTTTTCTCTACCACCTGTGCACATTACAGCAAGAATTATCCTTGTACTTCGATTTTTGAGCTTTGTTTGATGCTGAAAGATCAAATTCGATTTGGTTTTCTTTTGCAAAGTTTTTCTTGTATCTTGAAGTTGAAGGCAGCAGGTTTTATTCAGTTTTTTGGGACTAATTCCTATAATACAGTACTTGGTAAACAAGAGAACCAATTGAATATGTTTGCATTGAAGTTCATGGGAAATCATGATCCAGCATGTGGACAATCCAACCAAGGGACAAAGGTCCAAGCACCCAATAATGTCTACATCTGGGTGTCCCACAACTGTATGCATACCAAGCCATGCATGTCAAATTTTTGTCAAATCCTGTCTGAATTTTCTCAGGAAAAATGCATCCAAAACCTTCCTATATATAACCCAAAGGCTTTCCCTCTCAATCCTCCATAGTTCAAATAAATCAGTATAGATTGAATCCCATTGCCATAAAAGAGATTATTTAAAATACTATAATAAACAAAAATGCAAGAACCCCCAAAAAAAAACATCACTCAATGCTCCAAGATCTCTCATTATAAATAAAATTAAAACCTTCAGCAGAATTACTCCAGTTCATCTGATATGTTGAAGCACCAGGATCGTATGTATATACTCTCAAATATTCCATAATATTTTAGTTCTTCATTATTATACTGCATATTTTTGTCTTACCGGCCAGAGTCGTCCACAAAGGGGCCAGTGGCATTTGGTGGTGGATTGAAGAAGCAGCGTTGGCGCAACAGACCTGACCACAACTGCACACCCACAATGCCAAAGATGAAGAAGACAAAGAAGCAGAGCAACAAGACATTGCCCAGCATGGGCAAGGTGTCCAGAAGCAGCATGACCAGGATGCGCATGCCTGAATATAATCAAATGAAACAGGATAAAATTATTAATAAAAACATTGATTAAATTATTAATGCCATGATAATCTGTGGTGGTGCTGCTGGGGAGTGAGTCGGGCACCTGTAAATATTAATTATAATAATACCCCACTGCACTGCTGCATCCCAAAAACTGGTCCTTTGCAGAAGCCCAGCACCAAAAAACAAATCCCAAAGGAATTTTAGGACAATGCACAGCATGATCTTTGATTCCAACAAAATCAGCCCATCAGAGGCCAATATTTTGCCCACAAAGAAAACTACTTTCCTTCTCTTTCTTCCGTCTCAAAAACCAGGGACAAAGAATTCCTTCCACTGCCATTTCTTGAAGTGTGAAGAGCTCTTAAAATATCTAATTTTATCATTGTGTTGTGTGAAATGATGTGTCTGCAAAGTCCAAAATTCTCTGAGTTGCACAATTTTTTGGGACATCATTAAATACTCAATTCTTTTGGGGTCTCTATAAAGAGGCTCCCAGCCAGTCCCAGGCTGAATGTTGTGTTTTATTCATCATTCTCATATTTTCTTTGTTAGGACTTCTTAGTCTCTAACAGGTGCTACACCAGCAGGAAAATATTTTCAGTGGTTTGTAGCAGTTGTCTACTGCTGGCTCAGGAGTTTCATGTTCAAACAAAACTCAGTTGCTCAATTAAGTTATGTAGACTGATAGCATTCTTCCTCATACTTTTTGGGCCTGTTTAGTTGAATTGTAAATGATAAAGGTTTCAAAAAATACACAAAATCATTCAATAATGTCCCTCAGCCATTAGACCGCTCATTACCTCTTAATGAGAGCCCTTCAAACCTTACTTTAATATCCTCACCAGAACAACTCAAAAAGGAACAGAACAAATGCAGTGCAGCAGGACAAGAAATAATTCAATTACAGCATTCAAAATTAGAATGCACACACACCAAAACACAAAATGTCTGACCAAGTAACCATGAACACAAGATCATTCCTCAACCAAGGCCTTCCTCAGAATGTATCAGAAATTTTACTCTTGAGCCCAAGCTCTTTGGCTGCCATCTTTAGCCTTCCTCCTCACCACTGGTGTGCCTTGGGCTATAGGCAATAACCAGTTCTATAGCAGGAATTTCCTGCTATGTCACACACTGCAGGACATGTTTGGTTTGAGTATCAATAGCCATTGTTTCTTTGGTTGTTTGGTGCCATCTATTGGCAACCTGACATGTGGACTGGCAAATTTCTTCAGAGACTTTCTGCGGACCAGCTAATTTCCTTAAAATCTTAGGGTCATTTACAGAGTGGGTTGAGGATGTCTCCATATGCCTTTTAGATGGCATTTTTTGGGTCAAAGTCAAGGTTCAAAAACTACAAGATGGAGTGGTATTGCAAAACAATGACTCATGAACTCACTTGGGATCCTGTTGATGGCTCTCAAGGGACGAAGGACACGGATTGTGCGGATTGCAGTCAGGTTCATGTTGTCAATTTGAAGACAATACTCCAAAGCCCTGTTGGGAAGAATGAGAGGTATAGACTTGTGACAGCAATTTAAATTCAAACCGGGCTTTCAAATGTGAACAATGAGATGCATTTTTAATCCTCACAATGGAAATTTTTATTTGCAATTGATATCATCAAATCATCACAAAAGTTTTGAACCTTGTGATGAATGCTGACAAGTGTCAAATGAATCATATTTATCAATCAATCAGTCATAAAAAAAAATAATATTACATCCTATTTCATTCATATAACAAATTATTCATTGAATATGAGCTGCCAAAGTACTGTATAGAGGAAAACTCCAATAAAGAAAAAAATCCTTCAATTGGACCAATGACCTTTCTCTGCTTGGTGAATAGAAGACAATTGTGAAAATGAATGAAATTTTGAATAATTCAACTCATCCCATACTTTTTTTTCAAGAAATAGAATTAATGTAAGTAAGGTTTATATTTACTCAACTGATATAAACTATAGAAGGAAAAGATTCACAAAAATATTTATCCTTCACTTCAAAAGTTACAAATTGTTAGGGATAGATTCATCTTCCAAAAACTGTTAAGCAATCCAAATTATTCTGAAAAGTGGAAATCCAGGATATGTAAAATTCCCTGGAATTAAATTACTTGTATTTCTTTGTAAAGTGCAAGCCAGTTTATAAATTATTCACCATTGTATTGATAAGTATTCCAAAAAAAATTTGGATTAGAAATTAAGATATTATACAATTGAGCTAGCTGAAATACAAGCATTATTGTTGAGAAGTATAAACATTCTTTGCCACAACAACATATTCAGCCCCTAATGACACTTTTTTTTTGCAGAAAGTTTTCGCTGTCTTTTTCTGGAAGAATAATTGTTCTTCAGCTCAGTCATAAGCTGTTTCAATTTTTATTCTGAGAACTTTTGTTTGACCCCTTGCACATGCACTGGCAGGAGATGGCTTGAGTGAAGTTAATCAAAGCTGCCTGAAGTTGAAACAGGCTGATGCTGTTCTTGACAGATGGAAACTGTATTGGATTTCTTCTTTCTTCGCAGAACCGTTTTTGTTTTGTTATAAACACTCCTCTTTATTTGCTTCTTATATATTTGATGGCATGTTTCCCTTGAACTGTCCTAAATTTGCATGTGGAGTGGGTGCTGATGTTGGGAGGAAATTCTGGCATGGCGAGAATTTCAAGTGAGTAAATCCAAAGAAAAAGAATTTCGTATTCCCTTTGAAGCATTTTTGGAGGGTTCTGGATGTATTATAGTTTATTCACAGCCATGGAGGCACTGGAATAAATTGTACTGTTGACAGATTAAGGACAGATTTAAATTCACACAATGATTATTTTTTCACTCCATGGTCTTGTTTCAAAATTGTGATTTTTCTGTAATTACTTTTTTTGGGTCATGATGGTATTTTTATTCTTGGCTTAAATTTTCAATACAATAATGTTTCCAACCCCAGGAACTTTTTACTTTGAGGTTTTCATTGTGTGCGGTATTGTATTTTCATGAAGTGCAGTTTTTATCACTGGAATCTCATCTCCCTGGGATTCATTGAAGATTTTCTTGCAAAAATGATTATGCTCAAGAAAAACAGTTGAACCTTTGCAAGTGAAATTCACAGGACATTAAAACATTGTTTCTTGGAGAGTTTCCCAGTTTTAGGCATTTGTCTTCAGTTTAGAATTAAGGTTATAAGTAAATTATAGACAGAATACTAAAAATTATTTTCTGGCCATATCAATATGCATTTAAATGATTCATGCATGTCCTGCTTGAAGGGAGATGTATGTTAATACTGTACATTGCTTGATGCATCACCAGAGCACCTACTTTTCTTATGCCCAGCATTCCACAGCTACAGATGTGAGTCTCAAAAGGATTTTGGACTCTTAAAGTGCAATAAAAAAGACTCAAGATAAACTGTTTGCCTTATATGATTTCTCATCAAAGATTCTATCTAAATTGTTCATTCAACTAAACCATGAAGTGATTGAATGTCTTTGAGGGGATTTGGGTTGGGTGGGGAGGGGGTTTGAATGCGGGAGTCTTGGTTGTGCCTTGTGAACGCTGAAAAGCGGCAAATAAAGTGTTCTGTCCATTCATTCATTCAAAAAGACTCTTTTAAAAAGCTCAAAGGACCAAGATAAATGGTCAACCTTATACAATATCTCATCAAAGATTCTCTACAAATTTTTTAATCAACTAAACCTCACCTGGGAGCAGGCTGAACTTTTTGTGCTTCAATGTGGGTTAAGTAATTGCCTTATGCTGCAGTTCTTATGAATGAAATTTTGTTTTTGTTATATCAGAAAAGGGAATAAAGTGTTTGCATTCACATAAGTTATGCAAAAACACATTTTGGGATGCATTTTGTTGTTGTTAAATATCCATATGCAGATTATTTTTCTGTTTTCCATTTTGATGTGATGGAATGTATTTGGATGAATATGGGTGGGGACAGTAATGAATGTCGGGATTTGGGAACATTGCTTGAACCTTGTGATTGCTGAAAATCAGCAAATAATAAGCTTGCTGTTGGATTAAATTCAACTGAATTAGAAATTTATATACTTTACAAAAATATGCTCTCGACCTCACCCAGCTACAACTATGAAGCAGTCTAGTCGGTTCCAAGAGTCGCCAAGGTAGGCTTCTTTGCTTCCACGAATCCCCATGGCCAGCATCTTGATGACCATCTCCAAGGCAAAGAAAGCGAAGATGACATCGTCCACGACCTGATGGGTAATCAATCACGGGTTTGTGTGCATGGTATAAACACATATAAAGATTGACCCAGCAGTTCCGCGTGGAAAAAATATTTCTATAGCGATGTTGGAAATGAAAATAAAATAATCGTACAATTCTTCCCGTAATGCTTCAGGTTACAGCAATTTTTTCAGAGTTTTAAGACCTCTACTGGGAAATAAATAAGTGAGCGTATAACGTCATTGAATAAAAAACTGGATGCCGAAATGACCGTCATCGGAAATATATATATTATAGCCATGTCTGTTCATGAAAATTCAGTATTTTGCATATAAAAGGTTTGTTCCAATTCCGCTAGAAAAATATGTCTTGCCTTTGGAAATATGTGAACAAATCCTTACAATTTTCCTCATAACGCTTAGGGTTTGAAAGATTTTTCAAATTTACAGACTGTGAAATAAGTATGGCTAGAAAATCATCAAACAAAAAGTAAATAAGCCTAAAGCATTATTGCATTTGAAAAACATTTATTAAAACATTTTTCTGAGTACAGTACTGTATATAGGTTAGGTCATACTTATTTCCAATGTCAATTCTCCCAAGATGTTCCAGGTTTCTATTTTTTTCGAAATTTTTCAGCTCACTCGTTTTACAGTGTCCCAAAAGTTGTTCATAAATAATCTGAAGAAAAAAAATCACCTGAAGCCTGAGACAATATGGGGATATTTATTTTACTGACCTTGGATATATTTTTCCGCGCGGAACTGAGACAACCCTTGATTATATAAAAGAGGCTCCTTCTGTGCTTCTTCATGACCAGCATGCAGTGACATATACAGTATTTTCAAGGGTTGTCCCAGTTCTGTGAGGAAATATCTATACCTAATGTGAGTATACACAAGTTTTTATAAGAAATTTCAATTGTTTTCCCATTATATGATACCAAAGCTCTTTTGAAAAATTCATGGCACTTTATTGATAAATTCATTAAATTTTCAAAGGTGTCTAAATGGTGAAATTATGGCAGTATATTGGTTCATCCATCACTTGAGCACTTTCTTTTCTTGTGACCACCAATCCACATCTACAGACATGAGCTTTAAAAAGATTTGGGACCATCAAAATTAAATGAAAAGATCCTTTCTAAAATCCTAGAGGACCAAGAAAAACTGTTAACCATGTATGATTTCTCATAAAAGATTCTCTCTAAATTATTTATTCAACTGAACCTTATCTGGGAACAGGCTGAAGACCTTGTAATTTAAATTAGGTTCAGTAATTGGGTTGCAATTCTTATTACTGATATCTTGTTTTGGTTAGCAGTGAAGGAATGGGGTGTAGGCATTCACAGTAATTGTGCAGTTGTACATTGTGGAATGTACTTTCTTTTCTTTCAATATCCACATACAACTTACTTCACTTTTCTTCCTTTTGTAGTGATTGAATGCTTTTGGGAGGATTTAGGTTGGGAGAGGGTTTTAGATTTGGCAATGTTGTGAAAACCTTGTGAATGCTGGCAAGCAAAAAATAAAGCTTCCTGTTCAATTCAATTCAATATCCATAACGGTTTAGGCTTAGGCTTTTGTTTTTTTTTTCAAGAAAACTTTTAGCACATTTTACAAAGGAGTGGGTTTTAAAATCTTTCAAAAGAAAAGGAAGAAATTGGGAACATCTTGAGAATCTCGAGCATTGCAGACTAACTTTCTTGTGATCCCCTGTATCTGGAGACTAACCTGGAGAATTTGGCAACGCTGGCTATCACAGACGTCATCCTGACACGGCCGGTACATGCCGAGTGTGATGCAGTTGAGGAGGATCACCATCATGCTTATTCGCTCAAACCACGTGGAAACAACATCATTCACATTCATTCCTCAGTTAAGGAAATATCACATTTTCTCAGTCTTTTGTTTCAGCTGTGAACAACTATACTGTTGTTGTACTGTTCAGCAAAATCAGTGTCACATGTCAGGGCTGGGCAAAAAAAAATGGACATAGTTCATCAATCAAGGTTTAAAAGTTTGGCCCTCTGTTGGAAAATCACCACAACTTCTTGTGGATCAAGCTTTTTGGGTGAAACCATCAGGAAACATCAATGCAGGTTTCAACCCTGGCAGTGGGGCAAATTCCATCCCACAGTAGTGCCTTGGATTTCTATGGACAATGTAGTGGATTTGATTTTGGAAAATTTGTCTGCAGAAAAATAAAAATTTGGATTTTTCTGGACTTCTACTCTTCTGGTCATTGTTGCTTTTCTTATGCCTTGTGTCAGCAAATTTCATTAATGTGGGCAGAACCATTGCCCAAGAGTTAAAACATGTGTTCTTATTCTTTCCTTGAATTCCCCAGGTTATCCAAGCCAAAGAAGGCCATGAATAGAAACAACAAGTTGAGAAGGTCTCCCACAAAAAAAAACAGAAGATTAAAAAATCATCTTATGCTTATGCATCAGTTGTGTATTTGTACATTTTGTGATGTATTTTCATTTTCTTCAATACCCGTAAACAGCTTATTTCTCTACAGTATTTTCATTCTGATGTCATGGAATGTGTTCAAATTAATGTGACTGTGGACAAGGGGAGGGGGTTGGGATGTGGGGACACTGAACCTTCTGAATGCTGAAAAGCAGAAAATAAGGTTGGTTTATCAATCAATCAATCTTATGCAACCATATGTTTTATCATCTGAAAAAATATAAAAACATGTTCTGTTGACTCAATTTTTTATTGTGGAAATTTATCCTTTGACACCCTCAGATTGTTGAGCAATGAAAAAACCATCATCTTTCTGCTGAGACAAGGTTCTGCCTATATGCACCACACAACTCATCACAGGTCCAACAGAGAGGTTACACACATAAGAGGTAAAAATGTTAACAGCACACAGCAGGAATTCCAACAAATTGACTGATTTTAAATTAACTAGAGAGAGAAGAGTGGCTGAAGTGTCAGAAAGGACTGACATGTTCAGAGCTAATATATACACTGAGAGTGACATGCATGTGCCTTATGCACAGAGGCTTTTTATGCAAGCCAGAAGAACCCTGATGGGATTGATCCAAGTGTAACACGGTTGCATCTGGCCCCATCCTGTTTCTTCCACAGGTTTGCCTGACAATCTTGATTGAAGCATGAATTGCTTTTTCATATGGTCATTGATTGAAGTTCAAGCAGTTGATGTATTGATTTTATGCATGAAATTCTACAAAAGTACTGCTGCATCTTGTGAGTGGTAGCATCCTGAAAATGGTCCAAATTGCTCACTTTGAGTGGACTACAGATGGTAACATATAGCACTTGTTTCCAATAAACTCTTTTTTCTCCACATCCACAAACATTTCAACAAACAGGAATAGCTCTGATTGAATTGGGCTCATGACCAAGTGTTTTCTGACATTTCAGATTGAATAGTGTTGGAACATGGAATTCCAGAAGTTTTCAAAACCTGCATGATTATGAGTGAAACCCTCACAAAAATCCTGAAGAGCAACATGGATTGGTTTGATTAAATGCAGTATTTTCTCAAATAAATGCTTGATCTCCCGTATTTAAAGGCCTGTGTCTATAATGTGGGCTGGGTCCCAGGACAGCTAGAAACCACTAATAATTATCAAAAAGTAATAAGCAATAATAGCAAGTCTCTAAATTACCTCTATAGTAGTACAGTCAATTAAAAGATAGGGAAGAAAATAATTCTGAGCATTCTTTAGATTTTAAAAATCCTTATCTGCACCCATGCATTAAGAGCTGAAGAAGGAAACCCTTTCTCATCATCAATTTTAAATCATTCCTGTCTTATTTTCCAAGAAAATGTTTCCATAAAAAGATTTTTCGTGTTTTTCTCATGGTTTCTCTCTCTCTCTCTCTCTCTCTCTCTCTCTCTCTCTCCCAATCTTGTCCTGCAGTCACAACTGTTGTAAATGAGTGTAATTTTCTAATAGAACAATATAAGCCAGTCTCTACTAATAAAGACCAGCAGAAAAGTCCAATGCTGTATTTTAAATATATAGCAAGAGTGTCTATTAGCAGTGTTCCCAACTTTTTTGAGCCTATGCAGGTTGGAAAATTTCCATTAATTCACAGACTAGAAAATTTAATAAAATTTTCTGTGAACCAGCAAAGTTTCATAAAAGTTTTGCAGACTCAACAAGTGTTGCTTGAAAGACTTTAAGGCAGGTATTTGAAGATTTTCTGCTTGTATGCAAAAAAGGGAGTTAAGAACCAGCAGTGAAGTAGCTCTATAGTGTAGTATGTCTTCAAAAAAGGAGAAATGTGAGTTTGAAGAAAGGTTTCTGGGAATAACACATTTTCAAATGATTTATTTCAGCAGGAGAAAATTTGGCCAAAATTGTATTAGGAGAAATTATATTTTTCATCAGATAATTTCAACTGTCATTGTCTTTCCAAAATTTCAGATAAAGACATGACTTCATAGCTACTTTTGAAAAGAAATATTATGCTGAATGAAATTTTTGGTGGACTGGCAAACAACTTCTGCAGATTGCTGCTGGTCCATGGGCCACAGGTTGGTGAATACTGAGTTAGAGAATTTATGGTTTTTAGGACCATGCAAAATAAAATCTAATGGATACTGACAAGGTGCGTGCCCATAAATAATTACACAGTAACAATAAACTACCTAGTATATCCCTGAAACCAGTGTTGGGGCTTGTACAGAGAGCTCAGCACCAAAGAAATTGCCCCCAAGATCCTGCAAAACTTGTACAACAATTCTGCACATCTTCTTTGATTTTGATGTAAATGACCAATCAGAAAGCAGCAAATAATCCCAACTTTCACCAAGAACAAGTTTAACAAAACCCTTCCTCAATATTGCATAAATGCCTAAAAACTTGAAAAACCAAACATTCTCATTCAGAATCTCATCTCCATTCTTAGCTTCCACTAATTCTCAGAAATTTTGTGAACTATTGTGTGTTTGTGTATTTTTCTTGAAGATGTTCAGTTGTTGATACTTTTGAGACATTAATAAATATCAATTTCTATTGGAGCCTCTTTGTCCCAGGCTGATTGTGGTAATTTTCCCCATAATTCCTCTTTTTTTGGGGAAACCTCTAACAAAATCAACCTGCTGCGAATTACCAGACATCATCCAGGTCTATTTATTTCCTTTCAAAAAATCTAAATTTAACCCAGATGATTCCACTTTTTTCTATAGCACGTCAGTCTCCTGTGCAATTCCCCAGTGAAACTGTTCACTTGATCAGGACACTGCATCCTGAATATGAATGCAAACTGCCATGGTATATATATGCAGTACACCTATTCCTGTAAATGCTGTATGCATAAGAACCCCCAAAGACTCAGAAAGAAGCAATTTCCAAACAATTCCCATTCCCCTGTGCCAGTTCTCTTATTATTCCAGCAGAAGCAGAGTCAGCCTCTTCCTTTTCTTCCTTTCCATCATTTATTTACACTTATCCCAAAGTATAAAAAGGCACAGAATAGAAAATGGCTTCATTTTGCATTCTTTAACACCGCATTATATATACCAGATACGCTCTGCAGCAGTTTCATCACAACCCATGGCAAAAGGCTCCAGCAGGGGCCTAACAAAAGTTCTTGGAATATACACTGAAACAGGATCACATTAGGATGGAGAAAAAAAACTATTATTGTTCAGAAAGAAACATTCTTTATGGTACAAGAAAAAAAAGATCTGCCCTATTTTAGAAATTTTGTGGAAATTTATGTTGCAAAAATCACTCTGTTGGCAGATTTCTGCTCTGGTTTATTTAGTTTACGTAAATGATCTGCCATAAGGAATTGAGATTTGCGTAACATTTAGAAAATAATTATGCAGGGAAGAGGAGAGTACTCTGCTAATTTTATTTTGAAAGCGATTCCTCAATTATCTTGGGTTTGCTGCTGATAAAGATACTTTATATCCTCCATGTTTACGAATTCTTCTTGGAGTCATTTTTCATTGAATTTATTTACATTTGATTATATAGAAGGAGTTCAACAAAATTAATTCGAATGTAAATTGAAATGGTGTATGATTCAGCTGAAAAACAATTGATTTCCCAAAATAAATTTTCTTTGCAACGAAATTCAAAAAGCTCTCCTGTTTGACTCTTTTTTTTAATGTTTTGCTTTTTTTTGCATAAGTCACCATGGTAGCTTTCTCTTCTTCACTCAAGAGATGTGTCCCCAATTTTGCTGATTTGTTAGGTGCATAGCCCAGTGTTTCCTTCAGAATTCTGGAAATCAAAATCGCATTGGTTCAAATGGTTGCTTTCAGGTTTTCCAAAATAAATCCGCCATTTTCCATCAACGAGTGCCACAAAATCTCATCCCAAGTTGCGGCTGTTGATGAAAATGGCGGAATTAAAAATTAAATAATGGTGGCAACACTTCAAATCTGAGTCAATTACAAGAATTCTGAAACAATACAGCTGTTGGGATAGACCAATTTTTTTGTAAGATGGCTACCTCACCTTCTTTTAATAAAATAGCACAAATCTGCCATCAGGATGACTTTTTCAAAAACAATTTCATCAAAATATGGGGGATGGGTGGGTGTATGCATACGCGTGTCAGATGTCCAGTTTTATTTTGTGGATTGTGTTCTCTTTTGCTTTTGTCATTGGTTTTTGCTTTGTTTCATGCTTTGAAGTGATTGAATGTATTTTGGGGGAGTTGGGTTGGGTAGGGAGGGGGTTTGGATGCGGGAGTTTTGGTTGTACCTTGTGAATGCTGAAAAGCTGCAAATAATGTTTTCTGTTCATTCATTCAAGCACCTTATGATGCCTGCATCAAGTGGCTGCAGTGTGCCAGTGCAGTTTGGAGGCAGGAATTCCATCCTCACATTGCTCAAAGTTTCCTTTTTATGACAGATGGCATTGTCCAGCAGCAACAGAATGTTCCTTTTCTTAATTTTCATTTCAGCATTAAGGTTTCTGAGCCACACACTGAACTCTGCCACAGTCATCAATGCCTTTTTGTTGTGTCTATAGTTCACATAAAGCTCTGGATTGAAGTTTTTAAAGCATCACGGTGAGCAGATTTTCCAATCACAGTCACAGTCCTTTTGTCACTGTTATCAGCAGTTGTACAGAAGGCAAATGTAATTCTATCCTTTATTTTTTTGCATCCTTTCATTGGCCCAGTTGAAATGGTCTTGTCAGGCTGCATACAATAGAACAAGCCACTTTCATCCTGGTTTTAGAAATCCCTTTTGCTTTATTGCTTGATGATAGCAGATAGCCTTTTCTTGGCTTCAGTATAACCACATTTTCATCAACTCCTTCTGTTTCACCATGTCTGATTGTTTGAAATTGTCCCAGTCTCTGTTTGAAATGAGCTGGCCATCCATTGCTGTAGCTGAAGCCTGTGCTTTCAAGATCCTTTCCAAATTTTTCAGCTTGGGCCTTGATCACAGCATCTGTCACAGTGCCATGTTTGGCATTGACTTGTCCAATCCATATAAAAATTGCCTCCTTAAGCTACTCATGCTTGGCTGCTTTAAGGCGGGCCAAGTTTCCAGACAGATCCTCTTGAAGCCACTTCACTTTTTGACTTAAAATGTCACCAATTGCTCAGTAACTAATGTCCTTATCCCACAGGAGTGAAAAATGGTTTGACAAAAATTGTTGACTGCTTTTGGGATTTTTTTCTTTAAAAATGCAGATTTCCCTCTTCTCCTTGATGGAAATTACAGCCTTATTCTTCCCTGCCATTGCACATGCTGCAGCACTTTCACCTCCCAAGATCAAGCTCAGTTGACTGGGATTAGAACTGCTTTTGTGATTGCATTTTTGAAAAAAAGTCTAACCTTCTGTGTCTATGGTTGGTGAGACAAAACAATTTTTGAAGACTGTTTAAAATAATATTCAAGGGTTCTATCAACATGAAAATTTGAAGGGGTTCATGCATCTGAGGATATTTTGGCTATTTATAAAAAAAAAGAAGCAGGCTATGCATCAGAAGATGAGAACCTTCATGAGAGGAAATTAGTTGATGTGTTCAAGGATCCAGAAATTATTTGGCCCTTTTATTTAAAAAAAGGAAGGCCATGCATCAGAAGAAGATGATCTTCATGAGAAGAAACCAACAGAAAATCAGGTTCCAAAAGATGAAAACCTGGCTGGGAGACAGGAAACCAGTTGGCAGTTTAAAGAGGGAAAAATGAATGTTGGGAGCAGGTTTGGAGGGAAAAAAATTTTGGCGGATGGCGGTTTATTGGGTTTGTCCCATCCTTTCAAGATTGGGATGTTTTTTTCACAAAAAACTTGATGGGAGGTGATGGTGGCAGTCTACCAGAGGGGGACTGTAGGTCTATTCTAGATTATATGCCTTTCTTCCCAATATACAGTATGTTCAAAATAATTTTCCTTTATCTGCAAGAACATGCATGAATGAAAAAGTTTAGGCATAAGGAAGCATTCCTCTTACATGTACTAGTTTTCATTGAATATTTTGGAAGAAATTTAATTTTTTAGTTGAATGGCAGGTTCAGTAGAAGGAAAGTACTATTTATTTCAAGTTTTCTTTTCATTTTATCAGGAAAACTCATTTTTATGATTTAATTACTTGTTTTGGAAGCACTTGAATGTATTTATTGCCCCTTTCCTACAAAATTTCAGTATAAAATGTGCTAGAAATCATGAATCTCAATACAACAAATTTTATGTTATAACAAAGTTTTTACCAAATTCTTGGGAGTTTGTTGTAACAAGATTTTACTGTATTTTCAATTCATATAGTATTCTAATAAATAAGATCAAAGTAAATATTTTTCTAGTGCATATTAAGAATTACTGAGGTTTTCTTGAAGACCATCCATAGTTCATTTTTATGAATAAACTCTATAAAGGTTGAGCTGAAGATGAATTATGTTGAATTTTCTACAATATCCTGACTCCAGGCTCAATTTATAACAATTGCACCATCAACTGGTTTTCATACATTATTTTGGCCCAAGCATATGCAGAGAACCTTGCTCCTTGGGGATGTGCCGCATTTGCTTGATGAGTACAACAGAGGTCCAATACTAGAGTAAGATATCACCGCAATGTTCCAGCCTGAAAATTTTGACCAAAACCTACCCAAAATTAGGCAAAACACACATCCCAGCTTTTATGCTGGCTGAATATTGCAATTTCATTATGATTTTGAATATTGATTTCACTGCTTGATGTACCCCATATGCCATGCATTGCCCAGCTATTATAAAAGTGACCAGAATATTAAAAGATTTTCCAATTGTACTTGTACAGCAGTATATATGCAATGCCTGCAGATTTGAGAATATTGAAACTTGTGATCACATCATCAGCACACCATCAGCTCCTTGTGCATTAATAAGAAATGGCCTGATTCTTTCAGATGTGAATTAGGATGCTCAATCTATAAAATGAAGGATGAATGCCATTAGAGTTAAAAGCCATGTACAGTATTACATTATGCCACAGAAAAATTATAGAATGTCCTCTTCCATAGAATCTATATGTAGTCTTTTTGAGTCCATTGCAATAATATTTCTTTTACACAATGAACTGAGTTTTGAGAAACAGTAGTGTGTCTTAAAAATTAAAAATTCTAATCACCGTTGACTCCGTTCAAGAAAATCCCTATTCAAAAATAAGTAAAGAAGATTAATATACAGTTGACCCCTGCAAAATATACCTCCAGCACACATTAACAGATTTTTACAAAGCAGACTACCTCTGCATGGAGGCAGTTTTCCCTTCCATGCAATGGACTAAATCTGCTTAAGAGACTTCTGTTGGTTTAAAAATGGTAAAAAAGTAAAAATTATATTTTTAATGATTGAATAATTTGCATAACATACTCTTCACACAACAGACTATTTTGCTGCACAAATTAAGTCCATTGTACTGGGGGTGACTGCTGTACAGTACTGTATATATGTATACACTCACTGTATAAAATAAACTATACAGAGGCAGAATAAAGGAATACATTCACACATATGCTCCAATTGGTTCTCAAAGAGCAGGGCAACAAGAATATTCGAGAGTTACAGTATTTCGAAACAGATTGTACAGAGATACATGTACTAACAAATCCAAAGTGTTTTTGGACATTTATTTCATCACTTTGGAAGCATGAAAATGTCGTTTTCTTTTGTGCAAACAATATACGTTTGTTGCCTGTCAGTATGAGGGACATGACCGTATCCGGAATAAATCTTATCCTTGCACCACAAAGAAAGCCAAAATTGACTGTTCTTCGTCGATAAATGATGTTAATATATACAAGGGGTGCAATATCTGGAAATGTTGATTCTTCCGGCGTGCGGGATAAATTCTGAACTATTAGTCCCTTATGCTTACCGCAGCCTCATACTCCTGACGTTCAGATTTAGGTACGAGCACGGTTTTCCGATTCCATGTCCGTTCCGACATTTTGGAGCGGTGACGAAAATCAGCAGGGGAATTCCGGGGTAACCGAAATATCTAGTTCTATTGGATATTGTGATTCGGTGACCACGGAGCAGAATCTGTTCGTTTGCTGACCTGTTAACCCAGATTATCGTACCGCATTCCGTTCTTAATTGCATTCTACCTTGTGGAGTTCTATCTGTGCAGTGTGTGACAGCATCATCATGCTATGTAGAATTCATTGTGTCGGTCAACTAAAGATGGAAATACTTCTACCGTGTAAATGATGGCAGTATTATTCGTGAAGTGAAAGATTTTACCTGCTGGCTGCGTTAAACGATTCGAAAGCCGACTCTGATCGACTTCACGTGAGAGGAAGACTGATTGCTCCGGGGTTACGTCGATTCATCGGCTATCATCCTCTAGATTGCTAGTGATCATGATCCTAAATATAATAATGTATTTAAAAGAAGGTGATGACTTTGATTTTCGCATCCTTCATACCAATCACCCTTCCCACGTGTGTATTATTGCGTGCCAATGAAAGAAGAATAAAGGTTGCCTTTCTGTTCGAAATCAAAAGCTGAAAGGCGGCAGTACTCAAAAGATCCGTATTCTGACTTTCGTTCGGGCGACGGTTGGAAGATAGGATTGATGGAAAACTTGCTCTGTTGCCTGTGTATCTCATATTTTAGGTGGATTGCAATTTTCGGCGTCTACTTACGATGTTATTCGGGATGGTCAGTGTTCGTATAATTCTGCCGACAGGGTATCCGATGGAATTGATGCGCGTACTGATACTGTATTTGACTTCTCTCCCAATTCAGAGACAATGTGATCGTATTCCGCTGGGAGTCGTTTCCAAATTCTGATGTGGCTGTGATAAAGAGGAAAATGAAATTGATAGGAACAATCAGTGTCCCCGAATCCAGCATTCCGGAGCCGAGCAAGTTGTCGATGCCGTGCAGCAAGTAGACGCCAGAAACGTCGTGGCGTGCCTGCATGATGGAGAGCTATATGTTCAGCGACGACCTCGGCGGTAGTGTCCTGGAGAGCCTTACGGCGCTCGGGGAGACAGATCTCGCGTACGTGCAACAGAGGAATGGCGGCTCCAGTGGGCAGGCCGTGTCGCAGGTTGATATTCAAGGAGGTGTTCAGGGCTCCATGCAGCAGTCAGGTCAGCACCCAGGCGCGCCTGGCATGCCGCCGTCGCAGTCCCAGCCCAAGCAACCGTACTATCATCCAGGTTGAAACCTTCTCCATCTTTGATTCATCCAAATTTTTTGAGTTATCCTTGCAACTCCACAATTATGTTTTCAACGTAATTCGTTTTATTTAATTTTTGGATTAGTGTCGTGAAGTGTTGATTCCACCAAAAGACTCACAGAAGTTGTTCGAGTGATTGGGTAGTTCATCAAATTTCTTCTCGATTATTCATTGGTTCATAGTGGAGTACGGTGCCTCGGCGTGATAAGTACAAGACTCAAGCATGATTCTGCTACCAATCTACGTTAAACGCAGAAGAAGCAAAGTTTTAAAGTTCAGTCAGTGTCATTTTTGTCAAGTATCATGCGTGTTCAGTTTTGTTCCCTTTCCATTAGTGACTGTTGACAAAATGTAGAAAAGAAATAAAGTTAAATCTTGTTACAACAAACTTGTGGAAACCTCAGAAAAAGTTTTTTGTAGCAAACAATTTGTTATAATGAGATTTTAAAAACTATTTACTGCTGAGAAGATTAAAAAAATTAAATGTGAATATGTTCAAGTTCTTCCTTTTGTTATTTCAGATGTTTTTCATGTTTCAAAAACCCATATTCAAGAATAAATTCAAATGGCAATAAAGTAATTTTACTCTGAATAACAGGTGAACACTAGCACTTTTGCCACCAGCTGCCAAGTTTTTCTGAGCAATTCCTGCACAGATTCCTGAGAGATGTTCCAGAAAAGATCAGTTAAGCATCAATAGGGTTCTGTTAGTATCCAAAATCTCTTTAAACATCAAGTTATTGAGGGTTTTTTTATTTTTAACCCTTGACAATTTTTTGAAAGAGAGGATATTCAGGGGAATTTTGTAAAATTTGTGACCTTGATTCCACCTTCCACTCATGTCCCAAGAATTGATCACAGTTACATTTTGAGTGGAAAATTTGAGACTGAACCAGCCTTATTTGGGGATTTTTCATTGGGAGAATCACATGTTCTGCAAGAAATGTTTGTTGAACTGGAATTGGAGAGTTTTTTGTAATGAGATTTTTATAACATGTACCCTATCGGATTTCTGCCAGGACTCATGAAAAAGTTTGTTATGCTGAAAAACTTGTAACAGTATTTGTTCAACAAGATTTCACTGTAATTTCTCTGGTTTGATGCCGGATTAAATGGTCCCCTTGTCCAGATTTTTTCTAATGTCCCATAATGATGGTTGGTTTGCATTGCTTAATTGGTTTAGGTATGAAGAATCCGGGACAAATTTCTTACGATGGCTCTGGTGGTGCGGCAGGGCATTACAGCGAGTCGCAAATGGGGATGGGCCAAGTGTCCGCTGCAACTTATCACATGAACATGCCTTCTGGCTACATGCAGCCGGGGGTATACGGGAATGCTGGTATGCCACCGCAACAACAACCACCACCACAGCAACAACAACAACAACAACAACAACAGCAGCAGCAACAACAACAACAGCAGCCGCAGCAACAGCCACCCGTGCGTCCGATGCCTGGCGGACCTGGGGTTGGCCAGCAGCCACCCCCGGGGCGTGGTACCGCTGCATCTTCAGGTTACTGGCATGACCAGCAGCAGAGTCACGGAATGGCCGCCATGGGATATGGGATGCAAGGAGTGAGTCAACAACCATCTCAGTCCTCATTGGCCCCGCAACAGCATCATCAGTATCCGGGCCAGATGCAGCCAAACGAATGGCAGCAACAGAGTCGCATGGGGCAGCCCCCTCAGCCGCACATGTATCCTGGTATGCCAGCTGCTGGAAATTACCGTGCGCCACAACCATACTACAGTGCTGGACGTCCGATGGCGCCCACAGCCCAGCCAATGGGTCCACATGGTGGATCGGGTATGCGGCAGTCATACATGGTTCAAGAGCACCCACCCACGGGTCCTGGCCCAGGAGCTGGCCAGCAGATACCTCAGGCTCAGACTGCACAACAGCAACAACAGCCGCAACAACAGCAGCAGCAGCCTCAACAGCCGCCGTATCAAATGATGTCTGCCGGGGGACCAAATTATCCGCAGAATATTGCGCTGCCAAAGCAAAGCCCAAACCAGAATGATTACTATAACCGCATGGCTCTGCGATTTCCACGTTACCCGGTGCAGCAACAGCAGATGAACGGGCCTCAGTCGCAGCAGCAACAGCAACAACATATGTATTCTGGGGCACCTGTGAACAGTCCTATGCCGCGACACATGCAGCCGCAACCACTGCCAATGCAGCAACAGCAGCATGGGAATGTTGTTCCACCTCAGTTGTCCCCAGTTCCAGCAATGAGTCAAGGCAAACCAGCCATGCAACAGCACATGCAAATGCCTCCACCGCAGTCTGCGCCACGTGTACCCCAACCACAGGTGATGTCTCCACAACAAATGCAGCCCCAAATGGGACAGGGAGGTATTGGGATGATACGACCAAGCCAGCCAACGCAGGCCGCTATTCAAACCGGGCAGATGATGCAACAGCACCCGCACATGAATTTCCCGAATCAGATGCAGATGGGAAACCAGGGCTTTCCGCTGCAGATGCAGTCCCAGGGTCCAGCCAACCCTGGAATGACTGTGGCCGGGTATCCTAGCCCGCAACAACAACAGCAGCAGCAAGTTGCCGTGTCGAAAATGAGTCCCAGTTACTCGCATGCCCCGTCACCGTATCAAAATTCACAGTATTCTCACATGCAATCATTCCAGCCGCAGCAACAACCACCGCCGCAACAAACTCAGCAACAACAGTTACAAGCTGCTCAAGGCCAAAAGGGTCCTCATGTCCAAGGATATATGGGCTCGCCGGACATGGTTCAGCTGCCAGCACGCTCGCCTATTGTGAGCTCAGCGCCTGTCACCGTCTCTGCACCATCTCCGGCAAATGTTGGTGGCATGGTGCAACAGCAGCATCACGATATGTCGGGCATGTTTCAAACCAGTGGGCCGCGAACACCAGATCAAGTCCGCATGGGTAACGTGCAAATGTATTCCTCCGTGCCAGAGTCGGAAGGGATGATGTCACAGCCTTCCAGCTTACAGCAGCTCAAGAAGATGGTTGAGCCAATTCAACAGGGCTCTCCTGTTGCTCAGCGTGCCATGGAAAGCGGTGGACCCGAAGCGCCAACCATTACGCCAGGATTGTCGTCACCTCAGATGAATCCGGGATCTGCGGGATTCCAGCCCAATTCGCCGGCAATGAGCCCAATGGCGACTCAGCGAATGGGACTTGGTGGAGCTTCACCAGGCCAACAGCAGCAGGCAGTTTGGGCCAGCCAGCATATGCAGAAGTCTGCCGTTGGTTCGGTGGCTTCGTCCCCAGGGGCAGTTAGTCTTCCGTCGCCAAGGCAAGTGTCTACTCCGCCAATTAAGATTCCTATGATATCGCCGGCTGGAACTGCTGCCATGATGCCGCCGTGTGTTCCTATGGATCCGCCCCAAATGATGCAAAGCTCCCCGCAAATGCAACACCAGCTCCAATCATCTCATCCGCAACAGCACGAGTCGGGAGTGAACAGTTTTCTCAACATTCCTACGTCACAGCCGCTGAGTAACCAGATAGTATCTCAACAGCCGTTGATGCCCCCGATGGTGCCAACAACAATGCAAACACCGCAAACGCCGCCGGCTACCGAAGCCATGCCTCCGCCACCTGAGCCGCCAAAAGTGATGCCCGAAAACCCATTTGCTTCTCCAAAGAGTGTGGAAGACAGTGCGATGGAGCCGGATTTGACGGAGGTTTTGGCTAGTCTTCCAAGCAGCTCCAATTCCGTTGAAGGTGCTATGCTGCAGGGTGCAGATACAAAGCAGCCTGGTAGTGAAATTGCGAAAGACACACCCTGTGCCATGAAAGGTTTGCTCGATTCCGAGCTCCCCGGGTTGCAATTGCCGGTGTCAACGCCAAGCTTTGCTGGGCCACCACCAGCTTCGTCTCAGTCATTGTCGGAGACCTCATTGCAACCTGCTGTGATCTCGCCGTTTTCTGCACCGGCTCCCTCCGTAATGACGCCGCCGTTATCGCAGCCGCCCCAAGAGTTTGTGGGCCTGAATCCCGGTCCGTTTCCTGGTCAAATGGGCAACTCTTATGGATCTCCTTCCCGGTTCAGCAGTCAAGGAGCATCTCAACCACCGCCTCAGTACGGGACATTCCAGCAACAGTCGCAACAACAAAACGCACAGCTGCCAGTTCCGTCACAACCTGATGGACAGTCCATGCTGCAGAGTTGGGGACAGCCGGGTCTTCTGTATCCTTCGCAGATTCCTCCGGATGGATATTTGCTTTCAACATCGCAACCCGATGCCATGATGACGATGCCTCCTCCTGAAGTAAGTTACTCCTCCCCAATTTTTCCATGCCTAGTGGATCACTTATGAGGATTGCCCAACTTGAAAATTTTTCTGCGACGAATCGCCTGTTTAGAGGTCTATTTCGATCTTTAAGGCAATTTTCTCATCCCTCATGTACAGCTGTATTTGTGTCACACTTTTGTATGGCGAGGAGGGTGGTATCCTCGAATAAAAGGAACGTGGGAGAATCATGGATGCGAATGTATCTGTTTGTTTCTAGGGAATGATGCCTATGCCAGAGGAAGTGAAGAAGAAAAAGTCTCGTCCAAAAAAACCGAAAGCTCCTAAAGATCCGAATGAGCCTGAAGAGCCCAAACCCCCGAAGGAGAAAAAGCCACGTGCTCCGAGGAAGAAGAAAGAGCCGAAAGAACCGAAACCGCCGAAAGAACCGAAACCAAAGGCTCCGAGAAAGCCGAGGTAATATATTTTTTCATTTTGTTCATCATTGTTATGATTTTGCTTTAGCGAAGCATGAGAAATGTAGCGCTTGGAGATTTCGAAAAGCCCACTGCTTCAGTGTTCCGAAAATCGACTGAAATGCCGCAAGATCATTCAATTAGTAGTTGTCTGAGGCATGATCGTACACATTTTATGCTCTTCATTGTCTTACTCTTCAGACCCCCACGAAAAAAGAAGGGACAGGCTGTGGAAAAAGTCCCAGAAGGTGGTTTGGAACTGGGGAGTGACTTGAACTTGGCGATTCTTCTGGGGGACGAGGAAGCGGCACCAGCGGGAGTGGCAGCACCGACTGACGACGCCGAGGAAGTAAAGAGCGAAGTCGTTGCAGAGACGGGATCGACTGAAGTCAAGCCAGTTGGAGTGAATGCAGCTGCTGCGGAAACTCCTAGTGGGGAAGTGGCTGTTGCTTCAGGGGAAGTGAAATCGAAAAAGCCGAAGCGCCCTCGCGTGAAGGAAGTTTCATCTAAGAAAAAGAAGCCGACCAAGTGAGTTCGCTTGAAAATTAAAAAAAATAAGCTTTTTAAAAGATATTGAAGCTTCTTTGAACTTGAACGGCCCCTGAGGCCTGTTGTCACCTATTTCTGAGTTTCATTGAGAGTCTCAGTCGATCGCCAGCGTTAAATCTGAATGCAGTGGGGTATCCGCCTTTTGAATTCTGCCTTGAACCAAGAAGAAGAAGAACAGAACTTTTTCAGTCAAGCAGTTAGAAGAGAATTTTCTCATTGAAAATTAGGGTATTTCGAAGAAGAGCCAGAAATCGGTTACCTTTTTTTCGTGTGTCACCCAAAGCCTGATTTGAATGCCATCAACTGTCGACAGAACCGAGTGCTGTGCAGTGTCCCAAGTCAGTTGAAGTTCTGAGCATTATTCGCTAAATTAAGTTGCGTTCATGCCACTGACGCCTATGTTTTTGCTGCCCGTGTGAAGAGTGAATTATCTTCTTCATTTCCGTTAGTTTCTGAATGCTGTGGTTGAAACTTTAAAAAAAAATTCAATTCATGTCCGATCTTCACGGGTCAATATTTTCTTGGTCCTCGTCGATACAATTGGTCCAGCAAAACTCGGTGAACATTTTTATTTTTTCGAGGAATCGAAACATAGGACCATCCACAAGGAAATTCCAGCTGCTTCCTATTTTCATGCTTCGATTTTAGGGACGTGGCGTCTGAACCACCGTTTCGACGTTTTAAGTAGGATAAGCGGTACTTGTACCTTGTACGGTCGAGTTATTTAAATATAATATTGTGACATAAATGTCCCCGACTTACATATTTTCCGTGAAATGTGTGTCTGCTGGCATGTGTGGTGGGCTAGGTAGAAATTATGGTGCGAAAATACGTGTCACATGGTTGTTCGAACCACCTGTCGTCACACCAAGAATCGCATCATGGATAGGTTACTCTACCAATTTAGAATAGGAACTGTTCTTGTTTTGTTTGATCGAGAGTACGAGAGTAAGTTCCGCTTGTATCAAACTGAAGATTCAGGTCGCAGTCTTGAATTGACCATTCCGAAATGGAAGGTTGTGGGTCATTTTTGAAAATTGTGGTAAGACCAAACGGCTTGCGTGGTTTTCTTTCTTTTTCTTCGGGTGAAGTTAACGTCTTGTCTGCGAGGTAATTTGTTTGCGCTTAAAAATTGTGTCGCTTCCGCCGCATACGTTCTTTCCCAAATAAGAGTTAGATATTCGCGATGCTGTGTTGACGCGCCCAATAATTCCCACGCCAACTACACTGCTTCACGAACAAAATGAGTTTTGCAGATCGTGCAAACGACCGTCGCCAGATCCTTCATTCTTATATTTCATGCACCGCTGCCGCAAGAGGAAGTAATTAATCGTATTATTTCTGTAGGACGTTGCTCAGTTTCGTGAAGAAGAAGAAGAAGCGTCGATCGGACAGCGATATGTCGGACCTGGAGGGTACTCCGCCCCCCTCACCAGGAGAAGATGATGGTTCAAACGTAGGTTCCGTTATCAGAAACTTGGGTATTTCTCGAATCAAGCTGGGTCTCAGATCAGAAAAAGGACGAATACAGTAATTTTATCAAATCGAAAGACAATTAGTCGCAAGAATTCTGGGGTGAAACCTTGATGAGCTTCCTTTTTGATTATTGTTTCTAGTGATTGCGCATTGTAGTCCGAAGCTCATAATTATGTAGTGGAACATCTCTGGAGGACTGATCAGCGGTTTGCGCCGTATAATATTTAAATACATGTACGTTTCTTATTGAAATTGCGCAGAGTCTGGAAAATGCTGCCAGCCTGGTTTAATCATGCTTCCTGTGCTGACCGAGTCATTCCCTGCTTCGTGGTTATTCGTAGTTTTTGAAACGCGTTAAAGTCGTTGATGTCGGCTGTGTCTAACGTTAATGCAGCATTTTCACTCGATTCTTCAAATGAGTCGCGGATTTTGTGTTCTCCGATTCCATGAATATTTTTGGATTGAAGCGACGGTCAGCTAGGCACACGAAGCGGAAGAAGTACGTGGATGACATTGAGCTGAATATATCTGACGATGAGTCCGGAGGACAAAAGCCCGCGGTGCCTGAAGTGGATGCTGACGGGAATGAGCTGGTTTCGGTTCCAAAACAAAGCACTTCAAAAGCCAAAGATGATGATGACGAGGAACAATTGATGCTGCATAAACCGTTATACGCTTATATCGTAAGTTTTGAAACCCGTTTTCCTCTTGAACTGAAAACTTAGTTTTCCTTATGTTGTGATTTATCTGTATTTGTCGCTTTTGTACATTTAATTTAATCCTGTGCTAGATTACGTGTACTGAAAACTATCTTTGAACTCAACCGGTCCTCGGAAACCGCTTGATAAGACCACGCAAGAAAAAAAAGTGCTAAAAATTGTATTTCGCAATGCTTTGTTGGCTTCTCCAGAATCCAACTGCGGAGGATTCAATGGTTGTTCAACTCATCCTTGCTATGCGGATGGGTAAACGTGAAATCGACTCGGACGAAGAGGACGATGGGGACGAGAAGAAACCGTCAACTGATGAAAAAGGAGGTGAAACTACGACAAGTTCTGAGATAAATCAATCTGAGGCGACGAAGCCAAGTGACGAAGAATCGGTGAAGCCGGAAACAACCGAGGAGCAGGAACCCGTCGGTGAAGCCGAATCTTCGAAGTCGGAAGCCTCGGAAGTGACCCCTACCGTTACGAGAGATACGGATGTGCCAGACGTCCTATGCAACGCTTCGGTGGAAAGCGCTGATGCTGTCACGGTAGAGGCTGAAGATGAACAAAAAGCTGACGTGGAACCTACTGCCGAAGACGAAGGAGGAAATGGGATCTCAAATGCGCCTGCAGAATCTCAACCAAACCCTGATCAAACTGTAGCGGCAAAAGCGAAATCTCAGAAAGAACCCAAGATGCTGGCTGTTGAGGAGTATTTGGTCAAGTACAAGAACTTTTCTTACATTCATTGCGAGTGGAAAACCGAAGAGGAACTTTGCAAGGGTGACAAAAGGGTCGCGCAAAAGATCAAAAGATTTCACCAGAAGATGGCGAGCGCACACAACATATTTGATTTCGTAAGTTGAAAAGAAAGAATTTGACCTGAATATTTTCGGAAAGTTTCAACACGATCAGTTTCGTTTGTTAATGCATTGTTGTTACGGTACTTCTGTTTCTGAAATACTGTAACTCTGTTTTCGATAATTTGCGTTTGAACAACTACATGGGCCGTTTACATTGTTCCGCGCCGCCTGCCAGTTCTTGTTCGCTCCGCTAGCTGTTAAAATTAATTGATAATTAATTACAGTAATTTCTATTTTTTCGCTAATTTTCTAAAACGCGTTGAACTTGAAATGATTTTTTCATTTATTATGTACAGTATCCTGGCGCAAGATGTGAAAAACCTTGGTATACGTTAGCGTTGATTTTATTCATTTACGATATTCCTCAACAGTTGGATGAAGAACCATTCAATCCCGACTACGTTGAAGTAGATCGAGTGCTTGACATGTCAGTGTACACTGATCCCAATACGGGGGACACGGTGAAGCACTATCTCGTCAAATGGCGATCCCTGCCGTACGAAGACTCTACTTGGGAACTGGAAGATGATGTTGATCCTAACAAAATCAAACAGTTCTTGGACTTCAAAGACCCCCCGAAGCACAAGGTATTTCAAGCCATCTATTATTATTGGAAGCCTAAATTGATGCATGAAGTTCTCATTTACTTCGAATCTTACGTAAGATTTATCATCGCATAGAGTTTTGTATTGAATGATCCTCCCGGATTAAACTTTCAACGATCGTACTCACAAATTCGATTTCCTTTCTCAAATTATTTGGAACTTATTCGGAAAGCTCCGTGTACCTACGCATTTTGATTCGTTTCCTCAGCCGCA
Organism: Notodromas monacha; assembly: GCA_905338405.1. Classification (NCBI taxonomy): domain Eukaryota; kingdom Metazoa; phylum Arthropoda; class Ostracoda; order Podocopida; family Cyprididae; genus Notodromas; species Notodromas monacha. The sequence goes on from CAJPEX010000664.1 coordinate 32,461, forward strand.
ACACCGGAAGCCGAAACCGGATGATTGGAAAAAGTTGGATGAAAGTCCCGTTTACAAGAGCGGTAATCGCTTGAGAGAATATCAGTTGGAAGGCATCAATTGGTTGCTTTTCTCGTGGTACAATTCGTGAGTATGCAATTTCTTCTTGAAACTGCAGAGTTTTGACGATATTTTAAAATACTTCATTTTAGTCGCAACTGCATCCTTGCTGATGAAATGGGTTTGGGGAAGACCATCCAGTCGATCACATTTCTACAATCGGTGCACAATTCTGGTGTGAAAGGCCCGTACCTAATCATCGCTCCGCTCTCGACAATACCCAACTGGCAACGGGAGTTTGAAACCTGGACGGATATTAATGTGATAGTGTACCATGGAAGGTACTTTCATTACGACACTTCTTGGTTCGCTGATGAATTCTATTCCTATGAAACGAAAGCGGATGGCATCAAATTTCATGAATTCCCGCGCTCATATCATCCCGTTATTCGCAAGATATCAAGTTGATCTTTTTTTTTTCAGTTCGGCTAGCAGAAGCATGATCATGGAGTACGAGATGTATTACCGCGATAAGCATGGGAATCGCATTGAAGGAATGTACAAATTCGAAAGCTTGATAACAACGTTCGAAATTGTTATTTCGGACTGTCTGGAGTTGAGAGAAATACCCTGGAGGTGCTGCGTGATTGACGAAGCTCATCGATTGAAAAACAAAAACTGCAAGCTCCTGGAAGGATTGCGTCTGCTCAAGCTGGTGAGTGTTCGGCTGATTTTTTGAAGCCACTTCGTTACTGAAGAATTCATAATCTTCCAGGATCATCGAGTTCTGCTGTCAGGAACACCATTACAAAATAGTATAATGGAGTTATTCTCGTTGCTGAATTTCTTGGAACCAACTCAGTTCACCTCGTCTGAAGACTTCTTGAAAGATTTTGGGGAACTGAAAACTGACGAACAGGTTCAAAAATTACATGCTCTTTTGAAGCCCATGATGTTGAGAAGATTAAAAGGCGATGTTGAGAAGTCGATTGCGCCAAAAGAGGAAACAATTATTGAGGTAATTCGGAAGTTTACTGGTGCATCTGGATTCATCTTGGAATAATACGCTCGCTTTCAGGTGGAACTGACCAACATGCAGAAGAAATACTACAGAGCTATTCTGGAACGCAACTTCACTTTCCTTTCAAAAGGATCATCCGGTGGAAATGTGCCGAATTTGATGAACACGATGATGGAATTACGGAAGTGCTGCATTCATCCATATCTCATCAATGGTATTTTCTTGAACTGGCGTGATTGCGTCATAGTACTTGTGATGAATGAATCAATTTACAAACTTTTCTGATATTTTTCAGGCGCGGAAGAGCAAATTTTGGATGAATGGCGCCGAGAAAAGAAGCCATCGACTGACGACGATGCTTACTTCCAGGCCATGATTCAGAGTTCGGGAAAACTTGTGCTAGTTGATAAATTGCTGGCCAAACTTAAGCAATCTGGTCATAGAGTCTTGATTTTCTCCCAAATGGTTCGCTGCCTCGACATTCTGGAAGAATACCTGATTTTCAAAAAGTATGTTTGATTTTGTGGTATCTGTAATATTTGGAGGTGGATTCTAATCGTTCGATGGTTTGGTAGGTATCCGTTCGAGCGGATTGATGGTCGCATTCGTGGCAATATTCGTCAGGCTGCCATCGATAGGTTCTGCAAGCCTGACTCGGATAGGTTTGTATTCTTGCTGTGCACCAAAGCAGGAGGCCTTGGTATCAATCTGACAGCGGCTGACACTGTAATCATCTTCGACTCCGATTGGAATCCGCAAAACGATATTCAAGTAAGCTTAATTTGTATTCTTATTGTGGCCCACCCTTATTGGCGAACGAAAACTTTTAGGCTCAAGCTAGGTGCCATCGAATTGGGCAGTCAAAGATGGTGAAAGTTTACCGCCTGATTTGCCGTAACACGTACGAGAGGGAGATGTTCGATCGCGCTTCTCTTAAACTCGGGCTCGACAAAGCTATCTTGCAGAGTATGAATACATCTCAGCAAGGAGGCAAGAACGTGAGTAATATCCTTCCGAATTTTGAATTTTTTTATGTTCGTCACGGCTGTAAAAATTCGAAATCTTCGTGGAGAATCAAAATCTATCAAAACGCCTCAATACTACTGTATGATGAACGAAATAGGGCCAGGATAAATGTATAGTGGGGGTGCCCAAGTCAAAAGGGGCTGACGGCCACACATTTTTAATGGGCCCAGGCAGGCCACAAGGGATAAATACTTCTACAAATTTTTTTAATAGACCAGAAGCGTGCAAATTTTTTCACTGAAATAGATCCTGAATTATTGAAAACTCAACCTCGAAAAGAATGTACAATTCGACGGTTTTTATAAAATTTTGAATACTTCAATGTTATTCCTTTATTGAAGATTCTTTGTATGGCTTTTTGAAAATGAATTTGACTTGGTTCCGTGATTTTGCGTTTCATTAGACTAGATTCCAGATCAAAACATATTCACCAGTGTTCCGTAATTTTGGGAAAGGCTTCCAGGGAAGCATCCCTGTCTTTTTTCAACTTGAAATTCTTCTGATCAGAAATAGGTTAAACTTTCAATTGCCATATTTTGAGGAGAGCCTTGACAGGCAACATTGGAAATCTGCCGGATCCGGTCGTGTGCTGGATAGCAATGGTGTAAACTGTAGAGATTATTGGGATTCTTCCTGTATTTTTGAAGAAAGGTAACCCCATTGCTGGATGACCTGAGTGAAGATTTGGAACTACATTTTCGACCCTTGCAGCAGGGTCGAAAGTTTGAAATTATACTTGAAGTAAACGGGTTCTCTCCATTGTACCCCCGCTAGTGACTTCCATTTACATGCATTGACGATCCGATATAGTCTGAGGAACGTGATCAAAAAGGCGTGTGAACTGATCGACGAGGTTCTTCCGCAGGTATCACAAGGCTTGTCCAAGAAAGAAGTCGAAGAACTACTGCGCAAAGGTGCATATGGCGCATTGATGGATGACGACGGCGCTGGGGACAGCTTTTGCGAAGAAGACATCGAACAGATCCTGGAACGTCGTACTCAGGTAAATCGCCCATTCCGAGTATGCGAGCGTGACGCTTTATTAGTGTATGTTATTCGAATTTTCCTAGGTCATCACGGTAGCGCAAGACTCAGGCTCGTCGTTCTCCAAAGCTAGCTTTGCCCACACGGAAAATAGATCCGATATAGACGTTGACGATCCTGATTTCTGGCAGAAGTGGGCTAGAAAAGCGGAGATCGATACCGAAATAGATAAGGTTGGTAGTTTTGATGCACACAGCTCAAGCCAAATTCACTTGATGAAGCACATTTTCTGTATTTTTCTGATTTACAGAAAGAACTTATCATGGACACACCGAGAAAGAGAACGCAGACACGCCGCTTTGGAAACGATGAATCCGTCATGGACATCTCCGAGCTTGAAACTTCTTCTGACAGTGAAGATGGTGGTATGACGAGTAAGTAACCGTTGTTGGTCTTGTCAAGAATGTAGGGGTTGCTAACTAATTGGGACCAACGATAGTTCATGAATGATGGTTGAGTTATGCGTGTGAAATGTAGGCACCATTAATAATTCAATCTGTAAATCCTGTAGGCAAGAAATGAGCCTTTCTGTCACTTCTGAATCCGAGGGAATCATTTAGCATAAAAATCTGGCGACCGCTGTGCAGTAGAAAAGAAAAAACAGACCTTTCTGGAAAGCGATTCGTATTTGATTTTCTGTAGATCACTCCGACCCAATCACTGAGATGCAGCCTTATGATGTTCCTTGAATTTCAGTTCGTGTATTGATAGTCAATTACTCATCTTAACTTCTCAGCTCGACGTGGCCGCCCGTCGCGTCCGCGCAGAGGGCGACATGGAGATGAAGAAGACCCGTCTTACGGAAGCAAGTGGACCAAGAGTGATTGCATCGCCGTGGAAAAGATGCTTCTCACATGGGGGTGCGATGAGATTTACTGGTGACATGAAGTTATGAATATATCACATCATGTGTTTGTGTAACTTAGATGGGGTCGTTGGAATGACGCAGTTACGATGGGTGGCTTCCGCAGAATATGGACTGAATCTGATTTGGAAGACTGTTCTCGTTTGATTGTAAGAATTTAATTTTAAATTTTGGTTTTCTTCGGTGGTTTCAAGTGTTATTCATCATACTTTTTGCTCACTCGTAGGTACTCTACTGCCTGCAAGTGTATCGTGGTGATGACAAAATCAAGGCTTTCATCTGGGACCTTATTGCACCTAAGACGGACGATGCAAATCCGATTCGCGGGAACCACGTCGGCCTTTCGTCTCCGGTTCCTCGTGGGCGTAAGAGCAAGAAGAAAAAGGATAAAGATAGAGAAAAGGATAAACCCTCGACGAGTGCGATAATGGGCGCTGAATCCGGGGTCGCAGACTGGAGTCAAGACGAGCGCTACGATGCGTCGTTCTACTTGGACGGTGCCTACAAGAGACACCTTAATCGCCAAGCGAATAAGTAAGATCATCGGCTTTCTTATGTCAAATAATCCTTTCTTGGTTCTTCACCGGAAAACATTAAATCGCGTTCCCTGATGAAACATGGAACATGTAAGGGAAATGGTCAAGAGATCATATTCTCGCCTATATGTTAATATCAGGGAAAGTGTCCTTGGTTTCTCCGAACTCAGTTGTTATCGAAGTCATCGAGACCTGAATCTGGATTCGGAATTATTTTTATTCTGTACGTTATGATTGTTGCGCGGAACGACAATTTTCATGGATAAATTTGTATGGCCTTCACGACGTTAGGAAGAGATCCCATTACATCGTGAAGATTGCATAGAATACGAGTATTGTGTTGTATGAAAAACCAAAAGTCTCCCGAAGTACTTCCAGTCGTCCGTCGTGTAGCGTTGGCAGCCCTAGGAAGCGCGTTTATGGTTCAAGGTCGTGAAGTCACGCGTTAATACTACGTTTTGTACTTTCAGAGTTCTTCTGCGCATCCGCCTGCTGTATTACATAAAACAGGAGATCATAGGACCTGCTCTGAACGAAATTCAGCAATTTTTGCCGGTCCAGTGAGTATATTCTTGCAGATTTTTTTTCGGAAATGAGTCCTTCAATATATTCGCTGTTATGAAAGCTTAAGAGCGATCGCTTTTAATGAAATTAAGGTAACGGAAAGAAAATGTACCTTTCCCGCTCAACTTCGTCCTTCTTATTTTAACACAGCACAGTACAGTTGAAAAAGTTAAAAATACATGAACCCTATTTCAAGTAAGACTCAACGAGAACAAATTCATGGATGTAAAATGCAGCAATGGTGATAGATTGGTCTACAGAATGCACACAATTTCTTCGATTTGCCGGAGCAGAAGCGATCTTGCGGCCTTGTCATCAAATCGATAAGTTTCATCAGATTGGTGTCGGCAATTATAATCCGCCTAATCATAATCCGCCTCACCAGCCGACGTGCTACTTTTTATCCTATTGCTATGTTCTACTTACTACCAACGACAAGTGCCTTCCACTATGAACGTCTCCGTCAATTCATGCCCACGATTTTGCCCCGCTTAAGTTCGGTCAGAATTATTAACCGTGAACAGCACAGCTGTTAGGATAACTTTCTTAAGTCTTGAACTTCGGAAAGTTTGGTCAGATAGCTAAAATGCCCGCTTTGAATTCTTTTCGAATCTGAACGAGTTTGATGGGATTATTGGTAATCCGTATACTTTTTTGTATTCTATGGGAGAAATAACAAATGATATGAGCTATGGAAAGTCAAAGGTATTTTGCGCGTCTTCGGTATCAAGAAATTAACACATTCTGCGTTTTTGTCGACGTCCCAGAAATGTCTTCTCATTCGCCGTTGATTTTTCTGTAATATAGTGAGGTGCCGATATTCCCACCTCCGTGCGATCTTCCCCCTGAGCCATGGTGGGATGCAGACTGTGACAAATCGTTGATCATTGGAACTTACAAGCATGGATACGAGAAATTTATCGCTATGCGTTTGGACCCCACACTGATCTTCTTGTCCAAACTCGGTCCACCGGACACGAACGAGCTACTCGAGGAAATGCGGAGCAGTGACGCGGCCTTGGACGATGTTCCCGACGAGGAAGTCGAGCCTGAGCCGAGAGATGAGGACGATGACGAAAAAAGCAAGGAGGCGGAAACCCAGAACTCCGAAGTCGAAGTTGGGGCGTCAGAGACGAAAACGAAGCAGGTTAAAGAAGAATCCTCTGGATCTGCGGGGCTAGTTATCAAGTGGCCTACGTCGGCAGACCTGAACACCCGTCTCCGTCGTCTGGTGACATGCTACCAGCGCAACTACAAACGGGAAGAGCAGAAGATAGCCGCAAGAGCTAAGGTTAGTATCCTGAAAAGCTTTCAGATTATTTTCTGAGAAAACGTCCGATGTGAGGCCCTTCAAGTCATGGATTTAATTTTGATCTCAAAACGGAAAATGTAAACCCGTCCTTTCGCCTCTTGATTGCACGAGAGATAGTGTTATTTCTGAATTTTCGAAGCGGTAAAAATTTCTGTAGATCTAAAGCTCCAATCATTCTGAGATCGAAAGATGGATTGTCGATGCAATCAAAATTTAGCCGCTAATTTTAAATACTAACGATGATTCAACGTCTTGCTTAACATATAATGTAAAATGAATTGGTCAGACTAGGACTACAATACAATGTGGGGCCCCGACATGTGGCATTTTCGAAGAGTTGAAGTAATCATGTTGGCATCTCGGAGCCCCTTTGTACTTGCTTAATTTTCAATGGAAGGGGGAACGAGATGATCGCTTATTCCGTTTGTTTTCAGTTGACTGCTTATGCTGTATTTGGTATTTCCGAGCAGCATGCTTTTTATGGTGTGATCAGCTTTTACTTCGCGTCGGTTTGCTTGACGTTGCATTCACGAGAGCTGTGTGCTATTGCTTGCGTTCAGCCAGATGACGGATATTTTGAATTCTCATAGTACAGTACTTCCAGATTGGCTAATTTTTTATGTAGCTGTAACTTTCGATGATTACTTCACCTAACTGATAGAAGAAATTATATCAGATAAGCCTGGGGGTTTTAATTCATAAGAATTATGTTGCCCAACTTGAATATTTTTTTTTCTTGAACGCTAGTTTTGAGAAAAATTGTTTGAAATAGTGTCAACTTTATTTAGAGGAGAGCTGTTCAAGTCAGAAGATTTGGTCATCTTCTGTCGTTTGCTGTTGTACTGAATTTGGTTCTTAGTCGATTTTTGCAATGCACCCGTGTGATGCTTGATTTTGGTTTTCTCTCCCTTGCACCGCGTTTACTTCCTTCGTTTCTGCTGTTCTGTTTTTCTTTTCGTATGTTCTGTTGCTCTTTTGTCTTGGCTTTGCCTTCATTTCTTGGGGAAATCGAAACTGACTTGTAGCGCTTGGAAAAGCAGGGAAGGATGGAAAATCTTGTCCGAGAACGGGAAGCAAAACGCGTTGAACAACAGCGCCGCTGGACGAAACGAGAAGAAACGGAATTCTTTCGTGTGCTGTCGTCTTTCGGTTTGGAGTATGACAAGTGAGTCCCCTGAGTTTAAATCGGATACTGCCCTGTCGAATCCGCATTGTGCGGCCGTTTAAACATCAAGCACAGTACTGTACTGTAATTCGTTCTACAATATTCTAAAAATAACTCCAACTCACGGAAGCAACCACCTTGTGGAGTCATTTTCTGGTCTCATTCCAAAGCATGTGCGTACACCGCTGCTTACCGGAGTCCCCGGCTGCGTGAAAACAAGCTAACACCTTGATTGTAATCTAGTTTTTAGTAACAAATTTCATTTTGCCGCTCGACTGATGTCGGCTGTTGGCACAAATAATGCGTTCAAACCATGTCTGCAAAATGCTCTTTATTTTAGGTCCAAGAACAATTACGACTGGGACCGATTTCGGCATTTGGCCGGTTTGGAGCGCAAGACGGACGAGATGATGAATGAGTATCTCCGGGGTTTCCTGGCCATGTGCAAGAGGGTAACTGGACAAAAGTTGACCGAAGAAGAAGGTGCGTTTATAAGGCCTCTCGTTAGCTTTTAACTGACGGCCGAGTTATCAATCTCGCATAACAGTCGCCGCTTTGCAAAGCTGTGTACGAAAGAAATACCGTGTAATCTTTTAGCATTAATTAGTTTAGAATATAGATAGAATCCTTAGGGTTTTTTTTTTGTCTTCTAAATTCATCTAAAAACTACGAAATGTGCTTTTCTGCTCCACTTTATTGACAAATGATGCCCGCTTTCTCCTGATAGGGCGAACTATACGTTACCCCGTTCGAAGTTGGCGTCCGTGTTCGCTCATGAGCTTGAAAGCATGGACTGTTAATTACGCGTACATTATATCTACCCACTGATTCATAAGCCCATGTGATACGAATATTGCACCTGGATTATTACTCCCAGATTTGTTGCAAATGACGATTGAGCCAATCGCAGAGGACCGAGCCAAGCGTCTGCTGAATCGCTTAGATCTGATGAGCAAGTTGCGTGAAGACGTTCTGAGTCGTAAAGATTTGCTGAGACGACTAATAGAATTGCCATGTCCGTCTTCGCCTCTTCTTCCGTCGTGGTGGATCCCAGCGAAGCACGACCGAGATCTTCTAATCGGGGTTGCGAGGTGCGTTTTTTTTCCAGCCTTCTCATCTCGATAATTGTATGATTGGACTATCCTTTCTTATTGAAATTTTGCTTATGTACTAAAAAAATCCCATCTTATTAAGTCGGAGAAACGTGATGAGCTGAGTAATTGTTCATCTTTTTCATGCGTCTGGAGGAGTTCTCTTCAGAAAGTTCGTAGGTTCTCTTCTCATGATCATGTGTCACAGAAATTTCTATAAGTTCTTTCTGTAGAAGGCATTTGCGAAGTCTAATGACTTCATCTGCCACTGCTGACTCGGTTGATGGAGAGAATGACCCGCCAGGGAATGAAATTCTTCATTCTATGGACTAGCAACTCCCAACTAGCAATCCATTCTAAAAAACCTTCCTCAAAACCGTGTTTTCGAATTATGTCTATTCAATTTTTGTGTTGGATTGCCGTCCTTTCGACTGCTCGCGTCGCTGAGCATATAAAATGTTTCACTCATGGCTTTTCAGCGAAGGGATGAATGAATCCCAGCCAGAAGGGGGAAAACATTTTATACCCCAGGATTGTTACGTTCCACCGAGTGTGCAACAAAATCGCTACATTTTATTTCGAGAAGCCGTTTTTGTTGCGGTACTGTTGAGCGTACTGTTCCGACTTCGCAGGTATGGCTTCAGTCGCACTGATTACTACATTGTGACGGATCCGACCCTGGCTTTCAAGGACGTTGTTCAACGTTACATTACCGGCGAGTCGCTCGCTAACGACAAAGAAAAGCGAGCATGGGATAAACGTGCAGTAAAGATAAAGCAGGATGAAGACGTCGCGCTTGTGAAGAAAACTATTGAAACCGAGAAGACGACGGAAAAGGAACCAAGTGATGCAAAACTTGCCTCAGAGGACTCTTCGGCAATAACTGCGGAATTGAACCACAAAGAAACAGAAAAGCAAGTTGAGCATCGCGTCGAAAAGCTCGATTCTGAAGATGTGACGAAGGAAACGGCTTCCGAAAACAAGCCGGAAACGCAAAGACAAACCGGAGAATCTCTCAAAAGTCCGACGAAGTTGACCGAATCTATGGACGCTGACGTTGCTGCTGTGGAGCCTGAAGATGAGGAAGGGGTAACCGTTCGCAAGACGGAATTTGCCGAAACCGAGAAGGCAGTAGACGGAGAACGTGGGACGAACGTTGAAGATCAGCAAGGGACCGAGGCGGAGAGATTTTCTGATGACGGAGACAAGGCAGTGTCTTTGAGAAAAGACGAGTCATCACCTGACCATGGTCCTCTTAGTGAAATTCGTGCTACAAGCCATATCGAGATTTCCAGTCAATCCCCTCTGCAACATTCCCCTGCTGAAGATGAGGACGATTGTCCTACCGTCTCCGCTGATGATTCGAAGCAAGTGGAGAAAACACCGAACGATGCTCCGGAAGTCTCCGCAGATGCCATTACCGAGTTAGCTAGTGTTGACCATTCGTGCGAAAAGGCAGAAAAAATGGAAATCTCGGAGGTGGAGGAGTGTCAGGATAATGATGAAAAGAAAGTCAAGCTTGAAGACCCAAGTAAGGACGAGAAGGAGGTTTCCTTGTCAACGCCCGCTGTTCATGCAATAGATGCCGAGAGTCCAAAAGCGGGGAATATTGTCGTGAAAGTCGAAGATGAGGAAGACGACGAGGACGAGAATGAAGCAGCGAAAGTAGATCCTTCACTGTTCGGCGATAAGGAAGCCATAAAGCGTCATCCCATTTTGAAGTTCATGAAAAGAGAGTTGACTCCTGAAGTAATCTTGAGTGCCATCGTGCAGCCACCGGATCTGCCGCCGGGTTTGCGCCCGAAAAGCTTCATTTCACCCTACTCAAAGTTCATGGATTACCGCGATGGACCCGCAATTCAGGAGTTTCCGTCCGACAGTCCTATGGCCCACTTGCTCTCGCAATCGTACGCCAATCCGATCTGTTGGCCGAGGGACCGTGTCACGTTGTGGCGAGTGGAGGCTCTGATGGAGGCCTTGGAGATCGGCAAATGGCCGACATGGAAACCTGACCCACTACTCACGGATGATGTTATCGTCGGGGGACAACGCGTGTCAACACCAGACAGTATCACGGGCTTGCCCTCTGTGCCGATGCCCGTGAACCACGACAGCGCTTTTACTAATTCGATGTTCGAATCCTCCCCTGCGCATTCGCCGTCGCTGACGCCGAGAATCGATGCGAGCTTGATTCACGGTGGATCGCCCATTTCAATAACTCCGATTTCTGCCGCGTCGTCGAGCGCCTCCCATTACTTCCTGGGCCAAGGAACAAGTTATTCTGATCAAACTCGCGGAAATTTGACGCAGTCTCAGTTGACGCAAGCGTTGCGCGGCGTCACAGCTGGAGGACGCGCATCGCCGAGTTTACAACTTCTGGCGCAGTCCGGGAGCAGCAGCAGCAGCAACAACAAATACGCTGGTTACGCGTTGTCGGCGGATGCGAAACGTGCCGCATTGTTGGAAGCCGAAACCGAGCGGTTAAAACTGAACGCATTCCTGCAAATGCATACTTTACCACCGTCATTATCTTTGACTTTGTCAAAGCCACAACGAGACGCGACTGAGGACATGACGTCGGTGTTGTCGAATGCCTTGCGTCGAGGTACGAGCTCCGTCGATTTGGCTGTTGCGGCGAGCGGATTAATGAAGGCGCCGCCACCACCAGCGCACCAGTCCCGTAGTCAGAGCAACCTTAGTAGCAGTCGCAGTAGTACGCAGCGCAGGACTGTCAGCGCGTCGCCTCTGCAATTGCCAGGATTCGACGCCAGTTCGGGATCCATGGATTTGACCAAATGGTCCTCTGCATCCAAGTCCCCGTCGCCGGCGAGTTCCACGAGCGTCGGTCAAGTGCTTGGGAGCGCAGCCCCCTCGTCTCCCATGGATCTTTCAGGGTAAGGAATTTAGCGCATTTTTCTGCGTCATTTTTCGGAAATTTCGGATCGCTTATCGTGCTTGCTTTCACAGGCCGTCGAAATCACAAGCTGAGGAAGGTGGCGACAACAATCTTCTTCTAGATTTGCAAGCTCGATCGAAGAAAACTGGGTCGCAATCCGGAGGGCTTTCCTCTTTGGAACTCACACTGAGCAAAATCAAAAAACGAAAGGTGAGACGATTAAATCATCTTCTGTTTTTATAGGCATCACAATAAATTTAGATTTACAATTGGTATGAATCGAATACGGTGCCTAGTTACCCTAGAATATCCAAAAAATGAAGTAAGACGTTGGAAGCGAAAATGTCGGAATGCTCGGTAGACCGTGAACAGGTCACTAAATCAGTTGACCTGCCCTTCCACACTACCTTTCTCACGGCCTCGCTTTTCCGCTTGATAAAATGAGCACTCAAAGAAGGTTCTTGAGAAAACCAGGAATAGCAAAAACATGACGAGGAATTAGGATAATTCCAAGTTTCCAACATATATCGAATTTACTTGGCATCACCTTTCACTGATGAATTAATCTGGTGTACTTGCCGTTGCTCCACCCATATCAGAAAAGTCTTGAGAAATACACTTCGTGGTGAGTGACCTCAAGGGGTGATGATGAGAGTGATTCATTCGGAACTTACTGTACACTAGTCAGTGAATTATCCAACTAGGCCGTTGAGGACCCCAATGACGTATTCTTGCGTTTTCACTGGCTGGTCCATACAATGGCATTCACTCGATGAACAATTTTAGGGTTGGATACCAGAGCGATACAAATTTAAATTTTCCCCGGGTTTCGCTCCTCCATAAATTCCCTGATCCGGGCTTCGCTTTTGCGAAAGTGTCCTCCAATCTGAATCTCTCCGTGATTATATATGTGTCATTAACGTTATCTTTTTTTTCTCCTCTTAGATGGAGGCTACCGAACTCCAAGCGAACAAGCGCAAAAAGCTCGATAATATTGTGAAGGGCTTGTCCGCTGCACGATCCGGGGGCGAAGCCGCCTCCAACTTCTCCTTATTTTCTGGCGCTGGAGACTCTTCGAAAACGGAGGAAGTCGAGCTGACTCGGAAAAAGAACGACGAGCCGCGCGCTGCTCTCAGCTTGACGGATACCTCGGAAGCCTGGAATGCATCGCTGAAGCAAAAGCCAAGCGAGCCAAGCACCAGCAGTCGCAAAGATTCTAAAGATAAGCGCCTACCACACTTCGGCCGCGCTAATATCACCATCACCCCGATTCCACCGAAGGCATCAACTTCCACATCGTCCGCCGCTTCTGCGACCACGCAATCGAGTGCTTATTTCCAGCACAGACAGGATTCGAAAGAGTCAAAAGTACATCGGTGGCTGGAGCAGATGGGCACGTCACCGTGGGATATGCAGAAAATCGCGAAGTCCGTTGCTTCGAGTTGTAATTCTCTGTCGCAAAAGCAGCCGCATGGTTCAGCCTTGAGGCAGAGGTTGAATGCCAGCCCTACTCGCCCTGCCACAAGCTCTGGGACAACTGCGTCTTCATCCAATGCGGGCACGACGTCAACGTCTTTTGATTGGAATAAGATGTCCGGTGAAGAGAATGTCCCAGTTTTGCATCGTATCACGGGCAAGAAGGTGAACTATCCCACTGTGACACGTTCCCTTTTTTTCAATCTTCGTGAATTTTTCTTCTTCGTCCAATCTGCGGTGTCCGTGTCTCAGCATGTATTCATTTTCTCTTCGTGATCACAAATGCGTCATATTTTTCGCGACTATTTCTGATTTTTTTTTGTGAAGTTGAAGACAAGCTCGCCACGGCTTGCTAGGAAACTTATTCCTAATTCGGTCATTCTTTACACATAGTTCACGAATACAATTTCTTAACCAATCTCAATAAGCGTTTTGCTGAAACTTCTGATCTGAGAATCGCAAAATTCTACGAGTGCCAATGTTCGCATTTCGTAAACTTTTCCATCGAAATGTCCCACTCAGACTCGTCGAAACCATTTTCGAACCGGTAGAAATTTTAACGCAACAATCGAGAAGGTTCGGGTCAGTTTTTCTTAGGCACATTGCTGCGCTGAAATCTTTCTGAGAACCTTGAAGAGTGCATCTCTCGGAATTGACGCTTTTCTGGGGCGATTGTTCGCGCTGATAGCTGATAATCTCTTCTGTCATTCAAGTTTTCAGAAGTGGGTGGTTGATAATTAAAAAAATTAGGAAATTATTTATGCAAGCATCGTAGAAGATCTCTTTCTCAAAACTGCTTTACGTACACGTGATATTCTCGTAAGTGGGAAAAATTGAACTGCGTGTGGAAATCCGACACCCTTCGTTGGTTGTCGTAAAAAGGTGCATGTGCTTCTCCGTTCCTCCCGTGTTAGCAAAATATGGGGAGTGGATAAGGGTTGCTAATTTACGTGCTAGCGATGTACTGGTTGATTTTACGACTGCTTTTTACCTAGCTTGTGGGCCAGAAGGCGCCGCAACTGAAGCATCTGGCGCGATGGTTGTTGGAGAATCCGTCCTACGACGTGGACCCGAAGTGGGCGGAGGCGATGAAGTCCAAAGGGACGCTGCCTGAGAGCCTGGCTAAGCAGTTATCGAAGGAGACGGATCTGACGCAAGCCCTATTGGGACAGGCTGCAGTGGCATTTCCAGGCCTGTTCGGTATGGACACTACTTCCAAGAACGTCGCCGCTGCAGCAGCCGCGCAGCAGCTCAACTTCCCACTTGGTATGGCTGCTGCCGCCGCAGCCGGGATGAACCCACTTGCGCTCAGCAACCCACTTTTCGCAAACCTGGCGTCCTTCGGCATGACAGGCATGTTCGGTGCAGGGGACATGCCGTACTCAGCGTTTTCGGCCACCGATATGGCTGCCATGGCTGCCGCTGCAGGGCTCACGGTCCCTGGGTTAACACCTACTCCACAGCCTGCATCGAAAGATAAAGGTTCGGCAGATCGACGCTCAAGTAAATCTTTTAGATTTTCGATCTCCACTTGGCAAGTTAAGCAGTACATTTCAAAATTAGATCTTGATGAATGTAAAACGGCATTCTGTACAGTATTCTCATTGCTTCAATTACTGCCAAAATTTTGAAGCGCAATACCGGCTAATGCGGTATAAGCTAGAATGACCGTTGCTTTCTGCATGGATGGATCTGATCTTGAGTCAACGTAGCATACGGTTTCTTTACGCGAAACTTCGAATTAGTTTCTTACGGTTTTTTTTTTTTTTCGGGAAATCAATTGGCTCTAATTAATCGGATGGCCAGAAAAAACCGCTGGACAGCGAGAATCAGGAGAAATCGAAAGCATCAACTAAAACGGTATATTGTCAAGACATATTAACGTAGTAATTCAGTAAATGCTTCCGTATAATCTGGAAGATCACCCCTTTTTTTTAATTCTTGTAATCTTGAATGCCTGAACATCATTTACGGATATCCTTGCCATTTTTCTTCGAATGCCGGTTTGTGCGCCGTGCGTGAATTCTCATGAAAGAAGAGCTACACGTTTTTATTAGCGTCAGTCCATGTTCGAACTTGTTCCTTCGAGGCACAGTTGATCAATTTTAGGGTTTATTGAAGCACGGATAGTAGAGGTTATTATGCATTGTCAGTCAGCCGCTTCAACTCTAAATCGCTAAGTTTTGCCTGTGTCTGATTTTATCATGTTCACGGGGGAATTTTTCTTGATTCGTTTGATTTGATTTTTTTTTCGGATGAAGGATCTACGAGTCGTAGCGGCCGTTCGGGAGGAATAAGCTCGTCAAGTTCTTCGATGAGTCGACAAGACAGCAAGCAGGCAGCTGCCGCGGCTGCGGCATTGTCACAATCGACTGCCGCCTTCCCGTACCTGTTTCCAAACCCTGCGGCTTTCATGTATCCGCCCTTGAACATCGGTAGTTTGGCTGGTTTTCCTGGACTCAGTTCCGCGACTACAACAGGTACTGCGTCCACGTCAAACTCGTACGCTTCCTCGATGACGAGCGATATGAAGTCGGTCAGTTCAGCACCGACGTCGCTCGTGTCGTCTGGGCTCACCGCGGCGTCTTTGGCAGGATTTCCGCCTGGTTTCGCCGAAGCTTTTGCGTCACAGGTATGAGTAATGTACGGTATTTCATATGTTTGTTCCGGATTAACATTCGACGAGTAGTATTCACTTTCCGAGGACACTTACACCTTCAATCGTCTTCGAACATTCTCTACTACTTTTTCGGCATTAATTTTTTTCTCAGTTCCAGCTAAGAATGATTTTGAAGTTTTAATTCTGCAACATCTTTCCAAGTTGTTGGTAGTTTCAAAATGGAGTCAATTTTTTCTTTATTAATTTCATTTTCGAGTACTGTATTTTACCTTGCCTTGCGGAAATTTCGAACATTTTCATGATCTACTGGTGGCTCGACCTCGTGAACAACGTCATTGTGCGTCCTGAAAACCTTGAAAAAGTGGCATGAACATGAAAGTATGAAACTAGACCAAATACAGGTAACTAACGATGACTTGAGGAACTTTTGATCCGCCGGAGATGAATTCATCCAGAACGTGCTTGAGTTTGTGGTGTCGTCCGTCCCTAATATCGTGTACTTTCGCTGACGGATTTTTCGCTGTGCAGTATTCACGTTGGAGTTGCGCAAGTAACAGCCTGTTTTTCTGTGCAGCAACAAGCAACGACCTCGCGGTCGGTGTCTGGGTCGCGTCGTTCGAAGACGACTCACGAGACGCCAGTGAAAACGTCAGCTGGACACTCAAGTCGGACAGAAGGCAGTCTGGGGCAGTCCACCTCCTCGGGTAGTTCTCCAGCGAGCGCCGCATCCCCAGGCTCTTCGGCGCCTCGTGTCGGGACCGTGTCACCCGCGGACTCCGCAGCTCGCCATCACAGTTCTCACAAGACCAGAGACCACCACCACGGCGGCAGCAACAACAGCGGTGCGGGTGTTGGCGGCGGCGGATCATCGCGATCCCGCTCTCACTCCGGGAAGCCGGCAGCCGAAGTAGTCAAGAAGCCGAGCCCATCACCGGTCTCCGCCGAAGTGCAGAAAACCGATACGGTGGAGACGGAAAATCTGCAAGGCCCCGAAGTAGAAGATGGCGACGCCAGTTCGCGCGGGTCAGGTGAGAAGAAACGCGAGTTGCGATCGTCGACGTCCGCGCAGTCGGCGGCGGTTGCGCCACCGCCGAGTCGTCGGTCGCGACGACCTTCGAAGCCCAAGGACCGTGGGCAATCAACCCGGCCAAAACCCGGGGATGGGAAATTGGATAAGATGGATGAAGCTGGAGAAGAGGAATCGGCAATGGCCGTACCGTTAGACACTCCCGAACCCGAGGCAGTCATAGAATCCATCGCGACCCCGGTTCAACTTGTTGCGGAGGTCGAAGAACCACCGCAGCAACTGCTTGGAGATGAACTCGTTGACGCGGAGCGTGAGGCGAAAGACAGTTCTGGGTCCCACCGCCGGAAGCGCGAGCGCGAACCTGAGCCCAAACTGAGATCCTCATCCCGCACTGCCGCGGCCGTAGCGAACGTGAAAATGTCCTCCCTGGTGGACACTCGTTGCGGCCTGGGTTCTGGTTCGAAAGCAGGATCTGGTGAGGACGTGAGGAAAACGGACGGCGGGAAACTGACGGGTCGCAAAGGACACCCGTCATCCGGCGAGGACGAGTCTGTGGGCTCACCGAAGACGAAGCGCCCCAGGACGGGCGAAGAATCACCGCCCTAAACATTCTTCGAATCGGTGACGTGAAAGAATAGCTTAAATCTGTCTCCTTGTGGTTAAGGACGCGCTTGCCGTGCAGCGATCCGATCTTCTTTTTTTTTATATGTGTTGGTGGGTAGGGGATTGGAAATGACGAACTGATCAGTAGAAAAATCGCCGCACGATTCGATAACTTGAGTAAAGTAACATAGTTGACGCTTGAAAGGAAAAGAAAAACTACAGGAAAAGCGATGACCGCCTTGGACATGCGATGATGAAAATTATATACGGAGATTTTGAAATGGTGGAGACGAAATGGGAAGGAATTCCTTCCGAACGGAGGGGAATTCCGCGGAGGTTGCTAATCGCTTCGCTGATTCTCGCCTGTATTTAGCATTGGCGTGATCTATTCGTCTATTTTGGTGTAATTTTTGGTGTCCCTAATATTTTTGAAGTGTGGCTGGCGCAAAAATTATATTCGGGATGTTTTTTCTTCCTCGGTTTTCCTGCGCTGGGGATGTGTTTCGCATTTTCCGACAGCATGGAAATCGTGGATCATTAGTGTTAAAGACTTCTGCGTGTGTTCGTGTTGCTGCGTTGGTTGGCTGGTTGATTGATTAATTGGTTTGTTCGCTCCTCTTGGTCGTGTTTTTGTGGGTGCACTGAGTCCAAGTTGTTGGTAAAGCTTGCGTTGTGGTGGTGGTGTTCGGTGGTGATGATGCTACGCAATGACTTGGTAGAAGGTTGAAGGGTGACGAAAGGAATGGAGAAAGTGTAAGAGCGAATTGGAGTAGTGATCAGGCGGTGATGAAGAAGAAACGGAGAAGGTGGGGAGGGTCAAGGATTCAAGGGCTGCTGATTTTTTTGGTTGAGACTTGGATTTTTTTTCTTTTATTCATGAACGTTCCGTGTGTTCCGCGTTGTTCCTTGCGTAGCGTTGGTCCGAAACGGGAGAATAGCGAGAACCGACTTGATTCGCATACCCCCTGTTACTTTTGGTTCGGTATTATCCTAGCGCGGTTGAGTTCCTGGCGTGTGCGGGAACGTGCAGAAGGGATCTTTGTGTCATTGATTCGAAGGCTTTTCACTTTTCTCGACTACGTTGGATTTTTTGTGATAATGTATTTTAAGCGCAACGCAAATTTTGATCGAAGGATTCGCTCCCCGTGTTGAGTATTTTTATTTTAGTCCTTTCCCTCGCGGCGCGACGAAGTGGATTGACAGTCGGATTCCGCGGCTGGCCGGTGCGCCGGCTGCCGACGGGGGCGCAGTTGCTAGGACTAGATTGGTGGCTTTTTTTTTATTCCAGCTGTAAATGCGTTGTTGATACGAGCTTTGTGCGACTGCGAATTCGCTAGAATCTTACGATTTGTCTGCAGTGAATCTTCCCCGTCTGGTACGGACGATATGTGTCCGCTTCTTGTTGTTTTTGATGGACACTGCCGTCGCCGGGGCGGTTTTTTTTTATTTCCCCCCTCCTCACTCCGCAACGCGAGAAATGTGTTTCTCTGGGTTCTGGTCTAGACACGCAAACGGAAGGTCGTCTTCACGACTGCTGGGGAACGCGAGGAGGGAGCGACATCCGGACTTGTTCAAACTCGAATTATTCGACGATGTTGGCATCTCTTGTTCCGCGCGGCCGCGTTCGAGACCTTCTGCTTCGTTCAGTTGCTTGATCAAATCGTGTTGTTAGCTCCATGCGTGCACCCGATTGTATGAATAGCTTGGGGTGTCTCAATAAACTTAAATTTATGGATTTCGAAATCCGTGTCTTGATCCTTCTTCAACCTTCCTCGTGTGAACGTCCGTTTCGATCCTACCGTGCTTTGTAATGTATGATGAAGCAGTTGTGAGGGATCCGTTCTTGACTGTCTTCTTGGAGTTGTTCTGCCACGGACAGTTGATGAATAGGGTACGATACCCTATTGAAAGTTAGCGTCAATGAGTTCGAGATGATTCATTCATCTCATGGAATTCCACAAGCATTTATTCTATTTGTTGAGTCTTTTTCTAAGTTCAATTTCTATATAGTAAGGCGTTTTGCTTTCGTCAAGTCTTGTGAGTCGATGATGTTCAGAACTTCGACTGTAAAACCAAGGTATCCTTTGTTAACGTGGCAATGATGGTCTATTTTTCCAAGTCCTACTGCTCGAATTGAATGCATTATTAACTCACATGATCCGAACTGAAAATTACTTCACACTTTCTACATACATTACCTAAATTTTAATTTGCGTTAGGCCATCGAGTGCGTCGTAAGATTCGAATGAAGTGGCTAAAATTAAAATCATGACGACCAACAGTTTTTTTCCTGACGAATCCGACTTCGGGCTTGGAATTATTGAATTTCAGTGGATGTTCGGAGTTCTTTTGATATTTTCGCATTAATTCATGCATCTTGTATATTGCTTTTCGTTCGTAGTCAATGTTTTCCCAGGTTTATTTCTCCATTCGCTCGGAATGACTGCCTGAACTGCACATCTGGCTGAACACTATGTGGGAAACCTTGCGTTAAATTCGTCATGAGCATGGATATTTCTGATTATGTTACCGAAATGAATAGATGATTGGTGTTCAGTTGTTTGTAAATGCTTCCAACTTTGAGACGATGTTTTAGGTTGATTTGCGCCACGATTGTGTTCGTAACGAATTTGCTTGGGGTAATCACATGTTCATGCGTTTCAGTTGTATTTACCCTCTTGAAAGTGAGAAATTTCAGACATCTTGGCTTTTTTTGACAACGCTATGATAAATGCCCACTTTCTCGGGTGCCAACGACGACCAGCACAGCACGACTCGTTTGGAACAGAAATCGTCGACAGGTTTCATTTCTGAGGTGACCCGATTTTTAGTCCATAGTTTTATCCCGAGGCAATGTGCCTGAAGTAAATATAAAATTAATAGCGATTATCTGGACAAAATGAACTGGGTATCTGATTGAACGTGAAAAATCGTTATTCAGTGATCGGGAAGGATACGTAACTGGTTATTTTAACTTGGGACGATGTACGAAGCATATTTCCCTCGGATTGATCAATTTTCCAAGCTAATGAACTTCGAGATTTCCGGTAATGTTGCGTATGTTTTATTCAAGATTGTCTGATCTGCTGAATGTAACCTTTTTCCGTGCCCGATTATCCGTTAAATTTGATTATTATCTAGACGAAAATCGGTGTTCAACTGTCGGATGGGGGAAATGAATTGAGTGACTGGAATCGATTTTGCGATTGTGTAGTTGACACAGCAGACTGTCACCACTGATCGGTCGACGCCGACGACGAAGAAGCGGGTTTCATTTGTCGAGCGGAGTGCGGACTATGGAGACTCCTACGTGGAAACGTGTCCTGCAGTCGACTGCGATGACGTCGTCAGTTCCTGCTGTGCGTCGAGGTTTGCATTTGATCGTTCACATACTCCTTGTTCAGAGATCATAGAGGTTCGAGGGTGCATCATATGCTTGTACAAAACAAATCGCTAGGGGAAAAAATATGCGTGTCAAGATCGAAAACTTCTTAGTTGGATTATACACTACTGTACTTGTGTGTCGATTTTCGAAACGAGAATCGAAGTTCTCGTCGTTGCGGTATTTTATGTTAAAAATACGATTTTTTGCAGAATAATAAAACGTAACCAGTCTTGGAGAGAACGAAACGAAGACAGCATGGACCTTGCGCACAGCAAAAGAGGCGCTGTAAAAAATGTCTGCCATTGCTAAAAAAAAATTTTTTTCTTTCCAGGAATGATAGATGGCATCATCCAAGTTTTGAAATGAGTTTGATAGGAAATTTTCAAAGTGACATCCAATTCTAGAGACAATTTTTTCGCGGTTCTGTACGTGCGTGTTCCTTCATTTTAGTCTCAATTTTTTTTTTCATGGAATAATACGGAAGATTCTTTACTACGTCTTGGGACGATTTTGATGTATGTTAGTTGCTTAATTTTTGAAGAAACGAATTCACTTGGAAACACTTTTTTTCAATCAGGTTTTTATTGCTTGAAAAGAGAGCAATTACAGTTGATCTCTGAATCAAATCGCCATTCTCGCAGGAATTGAACAATGTTACCATTGTCCCGAAAAAAGAAAAATTCCTCGGAGCAATATTTAGAAAATAATCACTTATTTCATGGAAGTTCAATCTAATCTATATCAGTTTTAGGAATTAGTTCCTTCCTTTTCCAGCAGCTATGGTCAAGTGCAAAACAGCGCTCCGGAGCATCGAATCATGTGACGCACGAAGACAGATGTTTCTGCAGGTCAATTGGCAATCGAAAATATAAAAATTAAATCGTTGGTTCTACACCATTTTCTCCTGTCAACATCGTGTGCCACGGGCATGGCTACAGAATATGAGTTTCATTGTGTCGTGTATGCACAAGAAAGACAGAAAGATCCCGTAACGCAAATTTCGAGAAATTCCTACTCCAATCAGACCAAATGGTTCTCCTCTGCGTTTTGGCTTGATAATTAATTTTGAACAATTTCTTAGGTCCGTCTTCGATTCAGACTTGCGATCAAATTTCACCACGACTGCCGATAGCCGGGAAAAATCTGGTACTACGGGGAGTACATCGGAGAACATGGTGAGTTATTTAGCGTCGAAAAAAGCGAACATCATTGCCATTCATATTATACTAAAGTGCGATTTGTGAGTCATGAAATGAAGTGCGAGAATGAAGTAAGGAGTACGTTAAAAATAAAACTGTCCTGGTAGTCTCTTCCTTTTTCGAATGATTTCTTTTCGAAGATATTCTCCATGCCGCGAATTTTTATACTGTACATTATGGCCCGACAAAATAATGGACTTCATATTGAGGTAAAATATTTGCTTTTACGAGCATCAGTCCAGTCACAAAATCATAATTTTTAAATTATTTTTAAGGATCAAACAGCATTTAAACTTTTTAAAGATTGAGGAGGCGTATTGCACGCTCCTACTTCATAGTCCAACGTATGTTGACAGCACGATTGTGTATTATTCTCCATTTTGAATTTAAACCCGTCATTTGTAATTTTATCTTGAAATGTTTTCGGAAGTCTTGAAATAAAATCCGTATTTCAGCGTTCTTCCGATAGCCGTTCTCATGTCAGCCATAAATTCCTGAACGAAGACGTCGCGGCACCCGCAGCCGGTGAGTGGTCTTGAATAAACGGCGATTCAATTCATTTTACTTCCCAGTTCATTAATTTCGAAGATAACGCGCTTTTCAGTGAATAAAGCTGCGAAGCAGCAGCAATCTCTGCCCGTAAAATATCAAAGGAAAGATGTCGATCGTAGGAAACACCAGTCTCGTGTATCGCCAGCAGTGCATGGAATCAAATCCAAAGCGGTCCATGCACACCGTACGGATACCGGTGAGATTTTTGCTTTTAAACAATTGAACTGAATTGAAATTCGGCTGTGCTTATGGAATCCTTCAACGGCTAAGCGCTTTTTCTGGTGTGTATTGTTTTTTCTTCAATTACGACGTTGGAATAGGCGAGTTTATGAGGGTAATGGAAAGAGTCATGGTGAGCTTGCAGTTTCAACAAAAGCATCCTTGCGTTGCCGAAAATGTCCTAAAAAAATTTTTATCCGAAAATTCGGCAGTTAGGCTTGCGCTGGGATTGCGTAAAAATCTTTCCACCAAAGCTTTTATTGTTGAACATTGGAATATGATATACTCACAGTTTTCCGCAAGAGGAATGTTGGACACACGACGCGGTTGGCGGCGGTTAATATATGACTGCAGTATTCTGTTCCACTTGAAATCGATGCTGCTGTTTCATGGATAATTTCGATTTTTTCAGGTGCCAGCTGCAAGGAAACTACGGAAGATCCTAGCAAAAGTGTTTCGATGCAAAATTATTATCAATTATGCTTTTCGGAAAGCCTGACTTCGGTCCCGCAAATTCCAGGACCTCATGTGCATGAGCGAGGTGGACTCGCAAGCCGAAAAATGGCAGAGCGTAAGGAAAACCATTGTTTCTTTGAATTGGTCACCTCGTTGCTTTTAAAATAATGTGGTGAGCGTTTGGAAACCGAGATTCACTTTCTACAATTTCATTCCATCATCAAATAAGTAAGAAAGAAAGAAAAAAAACGCTGCGCATTATGTTGAAAATTAATTGAATTCTCGAAGTAATTCGAGTAATGTTTTTTATTCTTAGTTATTATTAGACGAATATGTGTGATAACGTTACAAACTTCAAAATATTTTAGAATGCTTCCCTTAGTTTTTTAAGCATTTGCCTTTTTTTCAGATTTTTGAGACACTGCATGATAAGAAGTGAAAACATTCTGGTTATGGGCAGAGTTTTCCACTCATTTCACCGTGTTGTATTTGGAAATTTGTCATGCGAGTTAAAAAAAAACTGAAATTTTTGTGCGTCGAATATTATGTTTTTCTTATGTGGCGAAAAGGTGAATCGTAAGTTTTCTTGCAATAAATAACAAGTCAAACTTTTGGGAGATGTCGGTTTCAATGGCAATAATGGCATGGGGTTAATTTTCAATTTCCCTAATATTTCTCACCATCCTTTGCCAAATATGTTTTTGTGCATTACAATTTTTTCTGTGGCTTGCAGTTTTAAAGCTATTTTCATTTTGCGATTTAGTTTCGCTGAATAATTTCCTTTTGATGTGAAGTTCAATTCCGTTCCATCACTCCTCGGACGCTTTCCGGGGCACATTCTCCCATTAGGTTTCGCACAATTTGCACCCAGTGAAAGTCAAGGGGCCCTTTTCAGAAGAAGATGGCCAATTTTCCTTGGAATGAGTATTTTATTGTGAGATGTTAACATCATCATTGATTCAACGACGATTTTCAGTATGTGTGCTTCTATAGGATCAGAGATTGGCGCAATATAGCGTGAATCACTTTGATGATGAAGTTTCTCGAGAACATTCAAATTGAATATTCACCGCTCTGCTGGCTCCAATTTAAACTCAACTTCCTTTCAACGTAATATTTGCGTGTGACGTGCAGCACCTTCGCAAAATAAAGTAATCGTCGGCTGGATTGTATGGACGTCCTTTTGTAATACACTGCGGGAGCGCGGTAGTGTTGAACTCATATATGTCTTCTCCACTGTCCTTTCTTAATATTTCTGAGCATCCAGTCATCGCCACAAATTACTCATGTCCTAGGGAAGTCGGCATCGTGCGTCTCGTCCAACGAGTCGGCGAATTGTGTACAACAAATGGACTTCCCCGGGATGCAAGCGATGAGGATTGAGGCCGCTTCGGGATTCACGCAAGTGTACGCTCACGATGAATCCATTTCACGTTGCAAGCCGGGTTCTGAAAATCAAAAGACCCTGCAGTTTGGTGCGTATTTCTTATCCAATATCCATCGTGCAATCATGACGAGCTTTCTTTTTCGTTTTTGCCAAAAGCCTGGATAATCCGTGTGGCGATTAACCGGGAATTTGACTGTGCCCCAAATTGAATATGTACTGCTTTACAAACCGACATTCTTCGCACTGAGGCATGCTGCAAGGATGACTCAATGTGTATAACAAAGATAATTTCCCATCTCAGAAAACTTTTTTCTGAGGGTTTCTTAATTTTTCGTTGATTATCCTGTTGAACTTATATTTATCGCGTTGATTTTGATTACTTGAGGTCAGTGCGAAAAATAGTGTTGGTTCTTATAGATTTTACAGAACGAGTCTGCTGTCATTAGCCCAGGTGATGAAGGCTCTAATATATACTGTACATGAAATGGGGATTGGTCGAATTTTGCTGGCTATTATGTACTGGGTGGCCCTGAAAAATGAGATGGATTTACGTAGAGCGATGTATTTTAAGATAAAATAGTTGAAAAGTAAAGTCAATCTCAAATGGAATTTCAGTGTCGATTTCTTCGAGAAAATTTATGCTCTACAGTGTTTTCAACTCGAATATTATGAGTGATCTTGTTATTTTAAAATCATTTCCCAAAATTTGCCGAGGCAGTTGAACCGTATTTACTATTTAATGCTGTACATTATTTCAAACCTGCTAGAAATTGTATTTATTCTTTAAGGATTATTTTAAGAACAGTCTTGTGTGAAGGTTGATGAATTCAAGTTTAGGGCTGAAATATCTTTAAAAGTTGAAGTTGATCTATTGCAGGAATAAAAATATTGAACATAAACAGAATCCAGCAGGGCTCGACAGGAGCTTTGCCTAGAGTGAAAAATTGGTCAAGTTGAAATTGATAGATCTGCTGGCATGTTTCTGTTGAATCAGACTCCAATTTTATCCGTTGAATTTCTGCAACAGCAGTCATCAGTTTTTCCACATACGTTTTTCAATGGCCATAAATACCAATCCTAAAAAGTAAAAATGATGCCCAAATTTTGAAGCCCTATACACTTCACATCAAGTTTTAATCATATCATGTGTGGGTATTTTGTTTAATCAGCGCACGCGGGTGCCAAGTGTTCGCAACGTGTGCATTCGAAAGATCCTCGACGGCGACAACTGTGTGCGTCGGAGGTCTGTGGAATCCGCGTCGAGCAGGAGACCAGGTCTGACCACCGCCGCGGCGGCGAAATACGGAGCGGTAAACGCATGTCCCTTAGGTCTCCGGCGGCGAAGCGAACTTTTCACGGTCAGTGATGCAACGTGCGAATTATGGCGGTAACTTTTTCTTTGGAGACATCAGGGTTCTGCTCGAATAGGTAATAGGTTGCAATTAGTTCTCGAATACTGTAGCGAAGACGTCATGATTCTGAAGCTGTGTTTCCGAAGCTTGACTTCCTGCCGAACAAATGAGCCGTTGAATCCACCGTACTGATGCATCCTGAAGCTAACGCCTCATGCAAAATCATGTTTCATATCACAAACCAGCGTCCCCCCCCCCAATCCTGCACAAAGAAATGAGGCTCTTATAATGAACTTGCATGTCTAAAAAAAAAGCCTTGGATATGACCTGCCCTATATTTTGAATTCTGGACCGTTTTTAAGAATCGGATGCGGAAGATTGGTTTTCAAAGCGTAAAATTCGAATTTCAATCTTTTCATAAATATTTGAAACTTTTTAATTTTAGCTTTTAAAGTACCCTGCACTTGGTTTACGTGCATTCCAGTCTCCTAATTTGATGTAAATGTATCTTCGAGGCCCAGCAGCAGTTTCGTAAATTGCACGAACAATGTGTCGAAAGACGAACCTGTACCATATCATCGGGTCGAGGAAAATCAAATTTTACGAGGACTGTTGCATGCCGAGCGGAAATCTCAGCTACTTTGAAATTTTTTCTCAGTGAATGCTGCTTATGTACGGTTGTGTTTGGAACTTGAAACTTGAAACCACGAAAAGGGATTGGACTTCGTTAGCATGAAGAAGACGAGTCAAGTCTCGGACTCCAGAAATTTTGAAAGCTTAATTTCAGTGTAAAATAAAGAAACTTGAGTAACTCCAATGCACTCGCTCTCGGAAGATTTCGATATCTTCCTGTTATCCTTGCTCCCCAGCATCTTGAATGAGCCGATCAGGAGCCTCTCCTTTTCATCCAATCGTCAAATAGAAAAAAAGTTTGTCCAAATGTGTAATGTTGAATAAAATCGTTGAGGGAAAAGCAGTTCATCCGTGGGTGGCAAAAAGTCGGGTCCTAAAAGTGAGTATCTCATACAATTACCTCATGAGCTTCATGAATTCGGATTCGTTCCATGATGACCTTCGCCGTCGCATATAATGTACTTGTATGATGATAATTCCGTGCGTTTTGATTCTTCTTATGCAGTACCAGCAGTTTCTAATGTCCCTTTTCGCGGTTGTCTCATGGTAAAAAGTTATCGAAGATCTTCTCTTCCCGTCCTGGAACTACAGTGTTCCCACTCTTGGAAATTTAAGAAAATGAACCTCTGCGAAATGTTGGGAGACCTTGGTCATTTGGTTAGCGAGAAATCTCATGAAATATGTAGTATGAAAAATAAACAAAAGCTCATTTTTGAAGATTATGAGGCTTCAGCTGTGTGGGAATTTTTTGTGAGAACAAATATAAAACTTGACTGGCAGTAATGCCAAGATCTTGTTTTAAAATGTTGATATGATCCAGTCTGAGTTATTAATTTTTTTCGAGAGCCTTATTCACCGGGTGGTTCACATGTGGTGATCCTGTGCTGTGGTCAGCCAGCAGAGAAAGCGTGGAAAATGCTGCTTGATTCTTCCCAGGTGTCACTGCTTAACAGGATTGATTCCAGATTTCGGATTTTTCTGTCTACAGTGAGTAATGGTAAATCTTACATGAGGGTCAGAGTTGGCGATTGTGCGTAGTTGCCCGCAGTCGAGATTTCTCTGGCGAGAACCTTCGTTTATGGGACACGTTCGCCGGAGAGCTGGCTTAGTTTAAATTGTTAATTCTTCGCCCGTAGTCCCGAGGGGCCGATTCCACGAAGGCCGAGATCCCGTGGTGGGATTGCTTTAGCTCTTTTTTTTCCTTCCTTATAATTTAAGTCACGAGATAATTTTCTTTATTGTTGCAGTCACGAGATAATATTGCGTCACCAGTATATTGAGCATAATTTTCGTGTTCTAGATGGGATACGTGCGATAGAATCGAACTTATGGATGAGTTACAATCCCGAATCAGTTGCCGCGATTTCCTGTTTTCGAGAAAAAAAAATACTTCCCGTTAGCCTTGGCTGACTTTTTATGCACCACCTGAATTTTATGCAGACCTTCTGGCATATCGCAAGGGGAAAGTTTGTTCATCTCTAAAATATGACTCATCGAACCTTCATAGATATGCAGCGTATCGCATGAACTGCTGTATCACATGAAACCCGAAAAAGAGTTCCTCAATTCTGCATGCTTGTATACATTCAGACCCAATGAATTTTTTCCCGTCGTTATGTGAAAAAATTAGGAAACTCATATTCCTGTGTTCTTCGTGTAACAAAATTTGCTATGAAACTTTTATTTATCCATTTTACAATAGGAAACGTGGTGTTGGCCGTGAACAAGGTATGAAGGCTGCGATGGCGGATTTTATTATTATTATTTGTAGCGGTTTTTGTGCAACATATTTGCATGAGTGATTCCCCCTGAATCACAAATATTTTTTGACTGAGCACATTCTTAAATCATAAACTACGTTTAATAAATGCCGTAGTTAAATAATACTAATATTGTTATGGAAACTCCAGGAGCATACCAAATGTAGAATCCAGCATTTTCGTATGCATTGAAGTTCAATAAATCCGTGAAAAGTTCACAAGTATAGATTGTTTCCCTTTTGAGTGACTGTTGAACTGGTTCCGCATGAACAAAGTCCAAAATTGAGTTTTCAGCATTTCCGCATCTCCGCATTATTAGGAATTTAGTGTGCCCGATTGAGTTTACATTTTCAGCCAATGATAAATGTGAACATTTGCAGTATTTTCTGAAGTTCACCTCCTGATAAAATACTAATTATTATTGTTCAACTAATGTCTGCTGGATGAAAACGAGTGTGAAAGCCCTCGATGACGTAATATTCAGCAAGGTGTCTAAATTTTAATTTCAGTGACTGAAAAGAGAGGCGGTGGCATGGGTTCTATGGGAAAAGGAACGTCGTCTCATGGACCGAATACATACGTCAGGTAAAACGGTGCTTATTTAAATCAGCAAATATTTTTTACGTAGCTCAACTCGTAGCTGGTGAAAAAGTGTACAACTCTGACATACATTTCCATAATTAATACCTTTCTCAACGTCTTCGGGAAAGTTATCTTGTGCGTTTCGGCTCTTCGCAATTTAAACTTTGAAATCCGATCAAATCTGTGGTTGATTGCGGCGACGTGTCATGGAAGAAATCGTGGAAAACTGGGTTCATGATAATATTTGAAAAATACTAACGACTGGAGTACCCCAAAACCAATGGCGTATGTACCACATTCAAGTGAAAAACAGGCAATAGTACAGAGAAATCGGGGGAAAATAGGTCTAATCTACAGTTTCTCAACCGATACTCCACGGAGCCCCGAGAGCTCATCATGAACTTTAACATGAATTAAATTTTTAACAGCTTTCCCGGAGGCTTCGAGGAATGGAAAAATGTTAAGTTAATTTAAGACAGAATTCGGGTCCGAGAATAGGCAAGAACTTCATGTCCTTACTTGCTGGAGGTATAGTACGAAGAACAAATCGTTCCTAGAAATCGTGGACTGCACTTTTAGAGCCGAAAATATTTTGTTCAACTTAGAAGCGGAATGAAATTTAGAAAACGATTTTAAATCCGTGTATGTAGGAATTGAAAACGTTCGTAAAGATTTTTTTTAAACGAACAAGCACTTCTCATAATTATCGTGGTAGATTTGAAAGACAACCATATATAAACCTTCCCAGATTTAATCCATTGAATGAATGTCGGATGGGTGGCAAAATTGCCTGCAGCGTCTACGTTAATTTCACAGAAACTTGATAATTACTGTATCATGATTAAATGCATATTTATGAAATTATGCAGTATTTATGAACAGGACGAGGACGTTATATATATTAGTGCTGAAAACGTTTGACTGACTCTGTTACAAGCATGTTCATTTCTCGGCAGTGATTTCGACGACTGGAAATTGCCGATTGCTCCCTCAATTCAAAAGGATTTCACGGGTTCCAACATGGATATAAATCTGGTTCAGAAAATGAAGCAAGTCGTAAGTTTATCGAATTTTTTAGTTCACAAGTTTTCGAACTTGAGATCGTAAATTCATTTCTGAAATTTGAAAATTTGCGAATTCTGAGCGCTGACGGGGTAGAACTAATCATTCCGACGCGCACACCGGAACCGGAAGCTGTTTTAGTTCGTTTCGGTAAGGATTAGTTGGACCAAAGTAGAGCTTTCCAGAGGGAGTCTCCTGCAAGATTTTATTTCTCGACAAAACTTGATGGCCATTTTTACACAAAACCTTTTCATGCTGTATTGTATTTACTACTGAACCAAGCACAACTTCATCCGTCCCTCAACAATCTGATCTGGAAAAAATCAGTTCGCCCGTCATGCACGGGTACCAATTTAAATGCTGCACTTCACATGCATACCAAGTAGCATTTTGAACTGGTTTCCGTACTGTAAAAACGATATATTAATGGTATTGAAAGTAAACGACTGAGCTTTTAATTTAGTTTAGATGTTTTAATGCGGCAATAGTGGTTCTCAAATTTTTGCATTTCGAGAGTTCGCTGAATATCGGCATTTTTAAATGTGCAGGTTCGCGAATGATTTTGGCATAGGTACATAACTTGCCGTGGTTTTCATCCCACGGACGGGCTTCTCTCTTATTCACATAACTTCCTTACGATTTCATTTTCGAGAAGCTTTCAGATGGGAGCAATATCGAGACAGAAAATTCGATCCGGAATGCAGTACTGTATACGGTATTCAATCACTTATCATGTTGACATTTACAGGAGTGGGATTTTGCGGCGTTCAGTGAAAAAAATATCAATGAAATACTGGAGTGGACCAGATGCAACTTGTCAGTTGAAACATTCCATCTGAAAACCCTGTCGAACTATTGGATCGTCTTCGCATGCTGCATGCATGAATATTTCCTACTAGTGATTAGATTTGAAGAAAAAAAATCGTGAGAAATAGAACTCAGATTCCCAGATCTTTTTTTCCCCTTCTCTTCCTTAATTCTTGAAATTTTCTACGAATGGTCCTTGCTATATGCTTCAAGGACAACCGCGTGTTTTGACTCGCTGTAATGTCCGAAGCCGACACATTCTTGTAGTATTTCCACTTTCTACTCATAAATCCTATTGCACATAGGATTTATGTCCCATCATAAATCCTATATGTGATACGTATGGGATTCATGAAATACATACAGGATTTATGTTATAGGTCTATGGGATATCACATGTAGGATTTATGAGGATTTCCCAAATTTTTATGGGGAAATCCGCACTTTTTCAACAAACGCCGCAAACTGCGAATCGCGTATCGAAAAATATTAAATTCATGATTCGAGGCACCAGCAGTACTGTATACAGTGCTGGCTCAAGTGCGGTTCGGCTTTTGCAGGTGCCAGAGAACCGATCTAAACGAGAGCATTACGAGTACGCGTTCAACGCTGAGCTGCTGGCTCACGAGATCGAGGAGACGAAGGAAAAGATGAAGGACCGGTTTCGGGCCGTGCAAGGCGCCGTGGGTTCGGGTACCGGGTGCGCGGGTCGGGTCGGGTCGCCGCCGTCCGCGCGGACTGCGGCGCTGCTTCACCGCTTGCGCCGCGATTGCTGGCTCCTCAACTGGCTCTGGGTCGGCCTGGTGACCGCCACTGCGGGCTTGGGGGTTTTCCTCGTCCTCCTCTTCTTTTTGGACGTGCATGCCATTGTTCTGGTTCCTGCGTGAAGTGACACGTTATGCTGCGGATTCAAAAACCGCGGAAAATGCACGCTCGCGAATTTCATGCAGTCACGCGACTAATGTAGACCGATCGAATTTTTTCATTGTCGCCAGCGAAAGAAGTACTGTTGGAAAAGGATATGCTTCAAGAAGTGGGGAGGGATTGAATGCCTTCTAGGGAAATTGTTATTGGGGGGTGGTCTTCGGCTGTGCTTTGGAGTTCGTTGGAAGACACCAGGGCTCAAAAAGTGTATGTAAAAGTCACTTTACGCGAAGGCAAGGGATTCTTGAAAGGGATTCTTGATGAGTGCATCGTTTTCTTTCGTTTCAGCATTTTCTTATGCCACAGAAGATGCGAAATGGAATAACAATTCTGACTGATGTAATCCTGAATACCCGTGTTTGGAAAAGATTGGATCAATTGAATGCTTGATTCACATACATTTTCGGCTATTTATCCGCGGATCCTTGAGTTGAGAAAGCCTGCACAGCGGCAGCAGAAAAATAAAATGAAAATGTAAAATAATTAGAAGCAAAACTAAATAACATAAGCCAAAAAAATGGAAAATTCGACAGGCGCAAGGAAGGAGAGTCCACAAAAAAGCTAAGAAGAAACATAAAATAATTTTTCCATGTGGCTTCTATAAGGAAATTTAATTACAAAAAAGCTCCATAACGCAACATTTTCTTTTTCGGACGTTTTTATTTTATTTTAAATTTTGGCTATTTTAGTCAGGTGAAAAGCTGTCTCATGTGATGGTCTGATGCGAAACTTTTTTCCTGTCATCAATTTTGAAAATCTGTCAAAAAATGTTCAGTTTAACGAACTTTTTTCCGAAGTCCCCAAAATTTTATTGTGACTAGATTTTGCTGTGTATCAGAAGTTATCACATGTTTTCCTCGCTTAGAAAAATATAGATTTTTCCGCGGGCCGAGAAGTTCATTCACTCTGAGAGATTTTAGTACTGGGACAGGACCTGGGTTATGATTTTTCCGTTACATTTGCGTTGCCCAGTATCCTCGACGAGCTTGTCTCAACTGAGCACCGGCAATCAATCAATGATGTGCTCAGCGTTCGCAGTGGACGAGATTGCGCCGGATCGTAACTCGGCGGAATTCCAATCTTATTCCTATACCTGACAGTGATCAAGACCCCTGAGCGACGGACGAGTTCCGTTTGCCTTCAGCAACTCTGAAAACTTGCTGTAGAGCTGCCGCAACGAGTACGGATTAAAAAAAAAAAGCTTGAATCCTTTACTGTACTGCATAGGGAAAGTAAGAAAGAGATCTCATATGATCTGATCTGCCTGACTTCTCGTGTGCGCCTGATCTTCAAAGATTTTCTAAATGCATTATTATTTTCCATGTTTTTAGCGTAAACCATCACACGCATTCCAGTCCGAATGTTTGAACGTATTTTTCTTTTGATAGTAACCTACGGATATGTGCTTCAGTTACATTTTGATGAAAATAATGTTACTGTTCCTGCATCATGCCAGCTACATGCATTAACCCTGATATACTCAAAATATTAGCGGATGCTTCATTTTGACTGGTCAACTAAATGGGTTGCTCAAGAAAAAGTTACCCAAGCCCCATCTAGTTTACCTGAAAAATATGTGCCATATTCACTCAAGTACCACGCACTGTCGATTTTTTTTGAATAAAATCTGGCAAAACTATATTCTCGCGTAAAATACGCCTCCATTTTTCAGGGCCAAAATGTTAAAATAATTTAAAGTGTTATCAGGTGAAATTAATGAGTTTGGCAGTAAAGGAAAAGTTGTATGCATTGTAGTTAGTGAATACAGTATTTGCGTTCACAATTTTTATGGAATGAGTATCCCTTGCGCTCAAATTCAGAAATTTCATGGAGAATGTTTTATATCTTGGTATGACGCATACACTGGTTGTTTTTTGTCTGAATTTTTGGAAAACTGGTGCTCCTGTTACTCGAGTAAACATGGTACAGTATTCATTAATTAAGCTCCTACAATTTTTAGACACTGTTACAGGAATTATACCCGAAAAAAGCCCTGCATCATCCCGTCCCTAAAATTGTTTGTTGAGTAGAAATATTTCGCTTTTTTTTAAACCAATATTAGTAGAGCGATCAAAATCATATTTTGAATCCTTGCTCTCGCTTGTCTTCAAATTTTTTTGCCTGACCTTTTTCAGAGATAGTTCTAAACATCAATAGTTCGACTAGTTCCAGCCTCCAAAACATTCAATAATATTCCTATCCGCATTCCCGAATTTCAGGCATTATATCGGCGTGTCTTTCAGCCGAATTAAACTGTATTTTTTTTAAACATAAGAAGTACAGTACCTAAATATTTTAAATTGGTTGCACCATTCATTTCGAGCATTTTTATGTTTTCTAATATTTTTCAAGTTTGCAAATCTGCAGAACAAAAACCCCTTCCCTACTTCATGCTTGCTCCGCGAAAAGATGGATCTGAAATAGACCCGGTAAACATAAGAACTTCGCCTCATTTCGCGTTTACAAGTGATGATTATGAGACTACGATTGATTTGTTGAAGAATGCTGTATATGAGTAAGAAACATATGCTTTTCGAGTCCTGTTTATTACGGCTGGAAGCGGATACAGTTGATTAATCGTACTTCGTAATACAGTACAGTACTCTGCTCTTTCCCGTGCGCTCATTTATTGGTCGGTTCCAGAAAAAAAAATAAAAGGAAGTACAGTATACGTATTTTCATGCCATGGAGGTCTCTACTTGATGGAATGAACTCCGCTCAGCTCGGCTGTGATGCGAAGTCGGATCGCCAGCAGTACTATGGTACTTGGCCGCCGTCCGACCTCCAGAACAGCCTGACAGCACTTCAGGTACTGCAATTTTTCTTCAGTTGGAGGCTAGTGGAGGATACGAGATCTAGGTTTCAATGAAGTACGAAGTCAATGTTCGACGCGATATGAGGACGTTTTTCTGAGGACGAAGGAAAAACTGTTACGGAAATTGATTCCAGCCGGAGACAGCGACAGTAAAATGGAAAAATGTGCGGTGAGCGTCTGAAAATGTCATAAAAATTTTTGCTTGCACTTTCATATAGCCCCTCCTCCTGGAAAAATTTATAATTCGGTCATTTTTTCGAAATACCGTACTGCGTGAAATGTGACTCGTATATTTGATTTAATCTTTAAAAATTGGAACAATTATTGGAAATCTCAGAAAAGAGGTCATGGGAGCACGCATTTTCATCAGTACATTTTAAACTTAGCTTCTTGTGAGGAGTGCAAACCTAAAAGGATTTTTTCTCTTACGCAAGTTGGTTCGAAGTCCATTTATTTACAATGTTTTAATGCAGCACAATCACCAGACTCCAGCTCGATATAGTGAAGAATAAACTCTCTTGGCATTGCGAATTCTTGCTGCTTTTTTTTTATCCTCTGAATGGCTTTTTGCGTGTGAGAAAACAATTGCTGATACAAGCTGTCCGAAAGTGCTTTCCACAGTCTTCAGTGTCACGGAATGCTTAGTGCCTTTTTCCGTTTTGCAATGTCGGTAAAGTTCTATGAATTTCTAAAGCGGAAAAGTATCCGAAATAATTTAAAAGACACGTTCATCTCCCCACGATAGAAGTCTAACAGAGAAGCAGTGTGGAGGAAGAACACATGTTCAAAAATAAATGAACGACTATTCAGACTGCATACGAAGTTGAAGAATGGATTCCTACGCTGTCACTTGTTTGAAATATCTCATAAAATGAGTACCGTAATACTGTAATAGGATGGACCGATGTGAGAGTACCGATAATTATCCGGTCATGTTGATTTGGCGGGTATAGTGCAGTGTAAGATCACTAAGGAAGGCTCTCGTGAATGTGTTGTCTCTCCGCCTTCCATGTGATGTGATACTGAAGCATTCAGGTTCCAGTGCCTTTTCACGCTCATCAAACGCATCCCGAGTAGATGGGACTACAGTGCAGTACACATCCAAGATTTAAAACTCGCAGAGGGAGGGAGCTGTCTGCGTCACCATTTTGTGAAAAGGGGAAAGACCTCAAGTACCAGACTGGCCTTGCACTCAGGTCTCGCGGCCCGAAACTGCCACGTCCGCCACCGCCGGCGGCCCTGTGCAGTTTTCCTGGTCGCCGCCGCCGTGGCGGCAGCTATTGTGGCTCTAGTACACGATCGGTCTTCGCTAATTTCTCTTTGTATGTTCGTGCGCTGCTGGTGGGTTTCTGGTTCCGAATTCTCATCGGGGCTGGCGAATACATTATTCAACCGCAGGGCGGTATTTTAATTTAATACCGCGTACTGTATTTCGAAAAACGTCCGAGTTCTGGGATATATATTAGCGAGAGGCTTCAATCGATCCCCGCATTTGTTCAACTCTTCAACATTTGTCACCGCTCGTCGAGCGAAGAATCTTTTACACTGAACATGAAACGCTTGAATGTTGGGATTTTCTGAGAAAGTAACGCGTAAATGAAAATCAACTCAAATGCACAGCAGTCCCGGGAAGGGTGAGGTGCTGTGTATGTGTATCAAGTCCCAAACAGTCCTTCATGTGTTTGAAGATCAATTTTGTGTATCAAGTATCTTCAAGCGGGATTTTTCGCTGCCTTCTGAAAATTAAAATTCTTCGAATATCCGAGATGTTTGTTTGCCCCTTGAGAAAACCTTTACTCTTCCCTTTGTCTATGAAAGGCGCGTTGAGTCACTATACATAGTACGGTTGGGTAAATTTTCTAAAACAGTATTATTTGTTGAGCGGATTCAATTCCAACAAAAATTTGCTCTTTATTGAATTCTTCAGCATTTCAGCTATTCTAGGAAAATGAAAGTAGGATATGTGAAGACTTGTACTTTCCTGGTTTTAAAGGTTTCCTTTGAACAAGTGATCCACAGCACCTCCCATTCTCAAATGATGTAAAAATGCCCGCTCAAACAGCTGGAGATGAAGATGCGGGACATTTTTTTACTGATGCTGGAGAATTTCGATAAGTAACATTTGAGGTTTTTAACGACGAACCGGAGATCAGGTTTTGATATTATTTTCTTTAAGATGAATTAAAATAAAGCAAGAGAGAAGTTTTTTAGGAGAGGAGTGATATTTGTGTTAGTGAAATGCCCTATTCCCAGAACATTCTTAACAACATTCTCACCGCAAAAGGAATAGAAAGGCATCGTAGGTTTATAGAGAATAATCTACATTTAAACATGATCAATGGGAAATCAACTCTCAGTCCGCTGAAATGTAGATTGTATCAATGAAACGTAGAAGCATCGCATTTCCGCCAAGTCTTGCCGTACTTCTCGTAATCATTTTTTTTTTAGAATGAGGGAGATTTTGATCTGAATATAGAATTCCTTAATTAACCCATTTCTAAAAACGAATGTCGTTAAGTTGTAATTGATCTAATATATTCAGCATAGCGCCAGAAAAATCGCCTATATTTAAAAAAGTCAAACTTCATAACTCCTATAAGTATTTATGACTGAAAGTCTATCAATGGCTCATTAATGATTCAAAAACATTTCAATGATGTGTTTGGCAATGCCTTTCCAGGACGTGACTTTTGAACCCTTTTCAAGACGCATTAGTTTTCCCCAAAAAAATGAATATGCGTAAGCACACATTTGTAGCACAGCTGGAGCATAGCTCTGGATCGAAATGGGCCATATCCTGAAAATAAGAGTTACCCAGAAAAATATTTCTCCCTCGACGCTTTATCTATGGCCGTTAATTTCATTATTAAATTACAACGCATATAAATCTTGAAATGATTTTGTCAGTTATCCGGAGATGAATTAGCCTTGAAGAATCCAAAAACGAATACTGTTCTTTTCCACCTCTCGCAAGTTTTAACTCACATTTCAATGGTACAAAAGTGAATTCGCTGAGGTGCCGTTCTAAGAACGGGGCACCCTCATAATACATTCGCATATCGGCTGCACCCGGATTTTTAGCAGCAATTGAAGGGGCCACTCTGGAGGCCGTGAACATTTTGGGGAAAATACGGTGCATGCACAGACGGAACGAGTAAATGTACGAATTAAATCACGAATTCAAGAATAAATCACGGAACCATTTTTTGAACCACGTAAGAACTGCGTTTTATGTTCGGACGGGGTGGGGAGATTTTTTTAAAGCTATTTATTGCAAAGCTTCGAAGAGCATTCACCTTATAAGGTGAATAAAAAATATTTTTTTTTATTCTAGAATATTTTGAGCATATGAAAAGGCGCCCCACATCTTCAAGAGATATGTGATCGGGTTAGAATGCGCTCTTGTGCTCCTCCGGAGGAAGAATCGAACTGATTTTCGCAGCGACTCGGTGCAGAGCCTTCTCCACCGCCGAATTCAGTTTTCACGGCGAAATACTTTAAATTTAAAGTCTGCTTGCAACCCAATGGCCAAGTAATTCAGCGTTAAGTTTTGCAATTACGTAAGAGGCTCGAGAGATCGAAGCGAGCCCGGGTTGAAAGGCGCCTCGGGCCTCGGCTACATGGACGCGCGGAGGCACGGATTGCGCCTCGACGAGTTCGTCGCCTCGGATACTCGGCCGAGGTCGCGTTTTGTTCTCCCCGCCTGGGCAGATATTTTCCTTTCGAAAAAAGAAAAAAAAAAAAAGATGCCTTGGGCAGGGGAAGGGGAGTTCGGAAATCGGAAGCTAAATCAGCTGGTTGCCATGTACGAACTCTCGCTGTTCGCTGTTGTTCTTCCGGCTTTCTTCCTTTTTATTTTATTTTCAAACATTGGGCAACGTTCGCCGGGGGAACCCTTCTGGGATCCGCGTTTAGAACAAGGCTTATCAGCCAGTGCAAGTGGACTTGTATTCTTGTACAGTATACTGCTGCTGGTGGTACCCGAGATGCTCGAGGTCAAGGATTTTCAACCGTTTCCCAGATTGTAACACTTTCTAGGCAGGACAGTACATTACAGAACATTATTTGGGTGCTAAATCCCAGGGAGACTCTGACTCGGATGAAGGACACAGTACCTCTTACCTATCTAAGATTAGAGCAAATTTTGTATTTCTTGTTCTATGTGCTATGTACAGCATATTTTGTCAGGCCGGAAGTTTTTTGCCCCCATCAGCGTTGTGGTTTTAACATTTGCTGTCCTACTGTTACGAATTTTTTTAAACGAGTCTAGGTTTTTCCCGAGACGCAAATTTTAATTTATCACCATGATTCAGGAGAATTTATTTCCGAAAATGTTTACATTACTGCATGGGTTTCTGTTTTCCTTGCGCGTGAAACGCACTGCAAATTACTTTTGGAAAAAAGTAAATCGACGGTGGCTATAGTCTTTTCCTCCAGATGCTTGGGCATTAAAACGTCTCCTTGTTCCCCTTTTCTTAGGATTTATGGTTGCTCTTGTATGGCGATAAATGTATTTTTAAACCTTAGACAGCGCATTCTTCAGTGAGGATTTCCTCTACAGAATTTTTCTCGTATTTTATGCGCTGAAGTTTTTGGAAAGGTCAAATTTTGCTCAATTTGAGGCAGGCATTCGGCGAAAAAGGTAGCAATTCTGAGGATGTGCATTGAATGGTAAATGAGCATCCATAAATGTGCTTGTGTTGCAGGAAAACGCGCTTTTTGAGTTGCAACTTTCAAAAATGTTACCAAGATCCTTTGATTTAATGGCGCGATGATTTTACGATCAGAGTTTTCCTGCTGAAAAATTGTATTATTCCCGAGATCCGTGTCCGGTTTTCGATTGCATTTATTCGCAGTTAAATCTGAATTTCCAATCAGAAAGAGTTTTCGATACTGCTTCTGATTATAAGATGCAACTTTACTTGTTTTATTTCGTCTATACAAAGCGACTCATTTCATCAAGCCGCAAAAGCACTGTTTGCAGTCAACTATCATGTTAGACCCAAACCCGAACAAAATGTTTATGTTACCTTGACTCCCATGACCGAATCAAGAACTTCTCGTGATACTGTATTACTCTGAACTTTCCGAAAAAAATTATCGAGTACTATTTAATCAACACTTCATTCGAGAAAAACTAACAATTTCCGACAGGTCATGCAATCAATGCCGTTATGCGCCAAGTATTTGAATCTATTTTTTTTTATTTGGGTCCAATATCCTTCCACACGCTGTCATCATCTCCACGACTTTGAAAATGGCATGGAATTCGTACGGGGCATTCTCGGGTCTGATGAGGCTGGGGATCCAAATAGAACTGCATTTCTTAATATCACTCTTAGAATTTGTTCAATAAACAGTCGCAATTTTCTGCACAAAAGTAGTACAAGTTTTTTTTCATATTTGTCGGAAGTTTTCAGTTCAACCCGCGACTGGAACTCGAGAAAATGGTTTTTTCAACTACTGAAACTTTCCCCAGAAAGCCGAAGGATTCTCACGATTTTTGAAGTCTCCCAGCAATTTTATTTAAAAGGCAAAAAAAAAATCTCGAAAAGCTTGTCGAAATTTCGTTGCAGGAAATGTTCACGTGTGAGAAATACCGCAGTAATTGAATGAGGCATTTTTTTCTCTTTGGATAATGTCAGCTGGAGGCAGGTCATTATACATTAACTCTCAAGTCTAAACCTACGCTTTGCCAAAATGCAGGGAAAAAAATTAACTGTGATATTTTCAAAAATGAAAGGCGCCAAGAATTACTTTTGTCATGATGAATTTATGCCGCCATAAACTTTCACTATGACACACTTTTCCAGAGACTGCACAAAGTTACGCAGAAAATCAGTTCAGAAATTGATTTTTGAAAAACTCTCCGGTTTTCATTACCTAATTGGAATTAGGCTCAACACATTTTTGCGGTGTAAGGCGAAAAATAATAGATTGAATAAATAAATTGTTCAGCTTATGTCTCAATTTTTACTAAAGAAACGATGATACTTTACTACTGCAGAGCAAATTTTGTTTTCCTGCTTGGAACTTCGCTATTCTGCTCAAAAATGCAATGTCTTCCGGAATGAGCACCTGATTCCTGAAGAAAAGTTTCCAAAATTTTCTTTCGGGAATCTGATTGCTACGAAATGTGCTTCTTGGTCCGTAACATTTCAGTGCAACGAAATTTCATGCGTATCTCGGCAAGGGAAAAGCATAATCGCGGTTTTCGGCTCCTCAGCCCGTGACTTGAGAGAAAAAAAGCGCCGAAGCAAAGGATTTTTCAGTCCCAACGTTCGCCACCGAGTTTCCAAGGACACGGTTTTTCCCTGGGGTTGCGGGTGATTTCAACCATAGGATCCGAGTATGTGACGCCGTTGAGTAAACGCGGCTCTATACGTGACGGCGGGAAGAGAAACCCGAGAGCGAAAATCAGTGCATAACACGACTTTTTTTCCTGGTTATGAACGGGCCGCGCCTGCTGACTGGGTGCTATAGCTTCCCAGACTCGACTCGCAGTGTTCCCAGTGCTGCGCGGCGCCGCAACCCAGTTCCGAAAGCGATTTCGGCGAATCGATCGAAGTGCGTAACATTCCTTCGGGGTTTGAGCGTCGAAAATTGACAATCAGATTGACGAGGTGATGGTGACGTCGTGTGATGAGATTACGGCAGAGAGAGAGAGGCATTATTCGATCGTGATTCCATAATCAGAACGAGACGTATGAAGTTCGAGGAACTTGCGACAAAGTACTGTAGATATTTCCATTTAATTACAGTTGGACTCTCTCTATACAACGAAATTCAACGGATCAGAAAAATATCGTTTTAGAGATTTTTTTCTAGAGAACCCATGTAACATGAGTAAAAAAACCTCATGGGACCAAAACAATTGTTTCACAGAGAACATCGTTGTCGAGGAAGTTCACCTCTACCAGGGTGACTCAAAGGATTTTGGACATATTTTCAACCCGCTATGTTGCAGAAACTAGAATCCAAAAAAGGGAACATAGTGTCAGCATTTTACCCCGACGGAAGTTTAGAATCTTCGAAATTTTTTCAGCTGTACAGTTAAGACATTATGCTTACCGTGGTCATTTACCAAAACAAAACAAAACCAGGCGAAAATCGTGCTTGAATTGCGATATTTTATGGGATGATTAGAATGTCAAATTTAAGCTGCAAAAGGATTACTTTCGAAATAGTGCATACTTTCAAATAGTATCATAGTACAGTACTGTACTGTAATTTCAAATCGATGCATCAACATGTCAAAATTACGTGGCTTTCATAATCTACTTTTTTTTTAAGTGGACCGAAGACGAGAGGCACGTAATATGTTTATTTCTTGAGCTTCCAAAGTGAAATGCCCGCATTATTTCAATTTTTGGCGAATGGGTTTTTGATGGCCTCTATATTCCATTTACAATTAAAAATCACGAGTTGAAAGCAAAGTGGGGATCATTCTTGCCCAAGGACGTGATAATGAAAATGTAAACTGGGGAGTAATGTATTTTATGGCCGAAGTACAGTAATGGTAAAATTTTTATACTGAATGTGAATGGGATAGAAAAAAATTCAGGAAGTGGATTTTTTCTGCCTTCATCTCATAAGATCAAGCTGGAAGGTCTGGGGAGAGAAAATAAACCCGTCCCGTCGGCTTCAACCGAAGATTCCCGGCCTACCTTAAGCAATGCCCAGCTAGGGTTTGGGTGTACCTAAAAAAAAAAAAAAAAAAAAAAAAACAGCGGCCCAGTTTCAGAAAAATACCTTTGCTTTGCCACGTAATGGAAAGCAACCCTCCACTACTATACAGAGCGGAAGCTTCAAGTCCACGAAGTCTTCATTTCTTTTAAATCAAATTTAGCTCGTACGCATTTTTTGATGTTGTAGTTTTAATGAAATTTTCTCCCTACTCCGGACAATTTTTGATGAGGAGAATATTTGGAGTGGTCATTTAAACAGTACTGTATATGGTGTAGAAGAGTTTGAAAGACGAAAAATCCTAAATTTAACTCAATTGAACTTTCATAACATGCACTTCATCATAGCTTCCCATGTCAAGTTTCATATAGCATAAACTCTCGTATATCCCTTTCCTACTCTGAAACATTTTTAAAATTCTATCCAAAATGTTCCAGGCCTCCCCGTAAAATACGGATTTATTCGTGCAGCAGTGGGTCTTACTCTCATAATATACAGTATATTGCTTCATCAACTGATAGATTTTACCAGCTTTTCAGAATGAAAAATTGAAAAAATTAAGAATTAGGAATGAAACTTTTAATACAATTGGAAACTTAGCTCGTTTTTATAATATTGCACAGTTGCGAAAATTAATTGAGACGACCCTGTTTGGAGCAGTTCTCAGCGTGCGGAACATGTTCACCAGCTCACAATCAATCACAATTTATATTTTACCTATCGAATGTTTCGTAATTTAAATTTTTGTACAAATATTGATACATTGTTGTCTCTGATACATACAGTACTCTACTGAGCTGTTTCACTTGGAATTATGTGGCATTTATGACTTAGCACTTGCAGTTTCATTGCTGAGAATAATAAAAAGCTCTGAACTTTTAAACTTCATGCAAGTGATATTCCTGAAGAGTAGTGAACTCTAATAATTTCTTACTTTGTTGCCGAGCAAAGAAAATCGTGACCTACCGACTATTTTACTTGACCAGCTACATATTTTCACTCAAAGAAGCCACTGCAAGGGGAAAATTCTTCCCACAAACCTGCAGATTTTTGCAGACCAGAACTCGTCCTTATCTATTGAAATATTATTCATACTACAACCACGCATGCAGTGTACTTAATCTGAAATCTGTAAGAGAACGTGCATGTTACAGTCGAAAAATCTAGCCTCATTCGTATCCTTGGAACTCTTGGAATGCTCCATCAGGCATACAACTGGGAAAAATATAAAATACCTGAGTCTCAAGTGTTCGATGCAAGCGTTCAGGAAAATTAGGACGCTTCGTTTGAGTTTCACTTCCTTCCTATTCTCTTCGAAAGTTTCATTTTTCTGATGATGAATTCAGTTGTCCCTTGCAATTCAAGTGAGTTAAGAGGGTACATCCTACATTGCAGCATCACAGTCTTTGTTTAGTTGGAATTTAAATACACATTTCTGGAATCGTCGTAAATGTTGATCTCTGGCTCAGCTGAGAAGACCGTAGTCTTGGTTTTAATAGCGGCGCAGTCCCGCTATTGAAGAGAAGGATCTTCATGACCCGGACATGTGTAAATTATTACTGCGGGCATGTCGGTCAACGTAAACTATTTACAGAAAGTAGTTTCCGCTGCATATAAACGAGGAGTACCCCCGCAGCCGATGACCAGTCGGGACGCGAACCGCAAGCGACGGGAAAAAGAAGGAAGCGAGGCGCGTGTA
Source organism: Notodromas monacha (assembly GCA_905338405.1). NCBI lineage: Eukaryota > Metazoa > Arthropoda > Ostracoda > Podocopida > Cyprididae > Notodromas > Notodromas monacha. The sequence goes on from CAJPEX010000664.1 coordinate 76,264, forward strand.
CAACAACCAGCGGAACCCTCCACAGGCGAGTTCCCCGACTCCCCTTTTGAGCCGTGCGGTTAATTTCCCAAGGCATAATGGAAGGTTACGATCGTCGCGGGGGAATTCAAGACCGACTGCTTCGGCTGTTCGCCTGCAGGCAAAACAGCCTTTTTTTTGCCCCCCCCCCTCCTTCTTCATTTCTGTCTTCCTTACGGAATATCTGCGTCGCGGCCAGATTTTGTTTCCCTCTCTGCTGCCGGTGTACAATGAGGGGTTTGTGTTGTAACCCAAGGAATGCCCGAGTCCTGGGAGCGTGTTATAATTTCTGAGGAGAGGAGACCGGCATTCGCTAAATCTTTCACCTGAAGAAACCTTGAAGGTCACAATTCTAGTGCAGTGTGTGCAGTACAGGTCATTACAGTGGTTCAGTGCATAAAACATGACTTGTAAATCAAGTTATAGCTGAAAACTTGAGTAAACCTTGTTTATCACTCCTAAGTCCTAATGCACGCCAACTCATTAAAACATTCCATTATTAAGACATGGCGTGTGCTTTTTATCATTAATGTTTTGTGGGGGAAAATCATCCAGGAACAGATTAGTTTTGTTATGTTGGACCGTCTGTATAGGTCAACCTTTGATCCAAGAATGCTATATACTGTATACCATGCTCACAATTCATTTCTTTGCCCTGGAAAAGCTTAATGTGATTTTTCCCTTCCTTTCAACGGAAAACAAAATGATGCGCACATTAATCAAAGAGGGTATGCCCTTGCTTAGATATAAATGCACCTGCGCCCAGATATCCAGGTTAGGCGTTCCTTTGTACAATGGGGAATAGGTTCGTGTTGACTTTGGATATAGGCTTTCATTTGATTGACCCTCATAGGATGAACTGGGCACATGAATTGATGATTTTTATTCTTTGAGGCACATATAGGAGATACAGTAGCAGCAGTACGACTAATTTTGCCAAAGTATATTTTACTTATACAGTGTGTAGATTAATGGTTTTTTACATCTAAGCATAGCATTATATCATAATTCTTTCTTAAACTGGTAAGACTCAGGCTTGAGAATCTTCACAAATACATCGCCTTATTAAAACAATTTCTTGTTAGAATTCAAAATTCTGCCGAGTTAACTTTCGCCTGAGTTGAGCAGGCATTGTTTTTTTTCAATGAAAAATGCGCGAGTATTGTCAATCTTGTTTTGCATTGTTTAAAAATCCACGAATGTTCACCCATCTATGTTTTACAATTGCATTATCTACAAAATATAACCGGTTTGCGGCATAACGAATCAAAGCGCTCATCCTAAAGCAGTCATGGCTCCATGTTACTGTGTAAGCCTTTGTGGGATGGGTGCATTGCCCGTGAAGGACAAGTGACCCTGCTATACCGGCAGCTGCTGCCAGTCAGGTTATCTGCGCAACCGGCTGCACGAAAGTCACTCCGCTCGGATCAAGCGTTCGCACCCTGGCGCACTGCTGACTTGGCTGCAAGCAGTCGGGCGGTTCTGCAAATGCGACTCGGGCCAATTTTTCTTCCTTTGTTGATTCGCGGAGTGAAATTTGTGCGTCGAGTTCCTCGCACCGTGTTTCGGCTTCGACAACTATCCTATGCGAGTGATGCAGTTTCTTTCAATAACGCAGAGGAAATCTTGGTTGCTGCGGATTTTCGACGCGACTGTAGTTTCCCGCGTTTATTTCGTGATATCGTTCGTTTTCTCCTTCGTGTTTCTTATATATATTTACTCGAATATTAGACGCCATCGAATGTTCGATCAGCATCTACATGAGTACAGTATTTTGCGTGCCTCGAATTAGTCAAGTATTAAATACTGTACTGTACTGTTTATTATTCCTTGTGGTTCTATGACTCAATTTCATACGATACCGCACTTCTTCCGAATATCCAGAAGGTCTATTGATTCTACCCTGGCCTCATTCATCAGTCTAATTTCTTCAAATATTTCGAAATGAAATGAGAATCCTCCTCGCGTGCCAGTGAACTGACGATGTCAACGACGGTTTTATCTTCTCAAATATATTTTAGACTTGATTTTCAAACGAAAATCTTGTGTTGGTCAGAAATAATCACCGACTTGAATTGTAAATCTCAGTTGCCAGGTGGACTACGTTCGATATCAAATATAAGACGAAACTCTCTCTGACTCTCTCTCTCTTTCTAGTCTGGCAGAAAAGAAATAATTACTGTTCAAACCAACACAGACCAAAATTTATCTTGGGAGATTTTCAATGCAGGTTTTGAGGATTACAGTACTTCCAACCAATTTTTTTTTATAACGGCATCTGTTTCATGAGCCGAATACATATTGAATGAACAAAACTTTTCCCTTTTTTAGGAATCTCTTTCAAATTACGCTTACCTTGGTTCACTATTCTGAGTTTTAATTAGGACTCCGAAACCGAAAAACGTTGTGCAGTTTCGTTTTGTTACGCGGCGCCTCTGATCTGAAAAAAATCGCCGCATTCTAAAGTTCCATTTTGGGTCCGAAATCGACTCTGCCTCCGGCAAATAATTTTAATTTATCCCTGTTTTTATTCAATTGTCAACATTCTTTTCTGATGTTGGATCGAGCTCGATTCGAGTGCAACGATTTCTCGCGATTTTTCGATCTTCTCCGGGAAACCTAAACGGAATCCATTTAGTTGGAGGTTTTAAATGCCTGTAATGGTTTGTTTTCATCACGACCACTGACCATGATGTTCACATGCTTCTCAAGGAGCTTAGCATTCTCAGCTTTTCAGCTTAGCATTTTTCGTTTTGCGCTGAGAATTTGCGATATTATTCAAGAAACTACGGTAGGTTCTTCCTGCATTTTGAATGTCCTCATGGATCTGCACAGATGTGAATAATTGTTGAATGAATTCCGTTGTTATCGATTATGAGCTACTATGGTCAGTCTTGCTTTTTTCATGTTAAAAGTGGACTGGTAGTGAAGATGAAAATATATCAGGCAATCAATACTAGTATACAATACGGTATAGTAAAAAAATATTGCACAATTATTGACGAAAAACAATTTTCAGCAATGAACCTCACACAATATGGTTCCCTTTCATATGAACCCCAAACCACATTAGCCATCATGATTTTAATTAATCAGAAGAAAGTAAAGCGGCTGAAATTCAATTTTTTACTCGTATCTCAGCCGCTTTCGTTTAGTTGAAGGTCAATTCGTTGAAAATTCGGTTGTTGGTCGAATGGACGGTTAATCGAAGCTAAACTCAAGGAAGTTGATAGCATTTGATAAAGAAAATCACGGATCTCCTTTTATATTTTATTTGCAGCGGAGCTCATTAGGGTGAACCTATTTTCTTCGGGTGTTTCCTAAAACAGTATTTTTTTTTGCGAGAATGAAGCGTGTTTTTAAAGTGGAAAAGTTCCTTCGAGCTAATCCGAGAACTAACGCCATCATTCTCAGACATTTCCTCAACGTGAAACATGTCGGGATTGTTGGAGTGTAAAATGATCCCGAAGGCGAAGAATGAGGCGAAGTATCTCGCCAACGCAGAAAATGGACCGAAATTATGCAGACGGTTTTCCCAGAAGTTCAGGGGCTGCTTTATTTTTCTGCACCAACCCCCGCAATTTAGGTAGTAACTGTTCGTTTTATTCTTGCAAGCTAACACTAGCTGGAAGGGTCAATAGACGCCATCAGGCTTGCTTTTATTTTTGCCCAGTTAAAGTAATGTATTTGGGCCAACTGGGATCGTTGCATCCAATATATTTTCGTCCCTACAGCATGTAACAAAGCTGAGTCCTGAATAGTGCAAAAATTATTGCTGGCTCTTAAATGTTCGGAACTTTAAGATCCCCTTATCATTCAGCAAAACAGGATGAGATTCCCGGACTTGATTTCATTGATTAGAATGCCTTATTCAGAAAAATGATCAAGGAAGTAGCATTGTAGCCTATAACCTTTCGAATCCATGTAATTTCCAGACACCCGGAAGTTGTTTTCCTTGTGTTTATTTCGTAATGGAAACTAACTACTTGGAAACGTAGTTAGTGGAACGTGCTTGGAAACTACATTATTTTGATGAGTCATTTTGTGTTTGATGTCAATTTTTTAGTTCACCCTCGCTGTTGCAAATATTCCCTGTTTTTGGAACCTGTAGTTTTTAAACCATATATTTATCGGATTTATTAATGAGCACTTTTTGGGGAGGAGCTCAACCTTTTGTTCTGGCTCATTTCTTGATCATGTTTTTCTAAGTTTATTTCAGTCCCCGAGTTCTCAATTGAAGGATACAGTACAGTGTTTTCAAGCAATTTAAAGCTTTAAAAAAGCAAGGATGCCTTCCATCTGCAATTTTGGGAGGTGCAGGGTTAAAAACAATTCTCGTGCATTCGAACGTATGGTGTTTATTTTAGTTTGAAAGTATGTTTGTACCTAAATGGATTTGAGAACGTATAATTTATTTTCAATCAGGTTCTACTGAATCGCCTGAGATTAGCAATCATCTGGGTATCATTGAATTTTTCTTGAGCTTCCGAAAGAGTCGTTCTCGCAAGTCGTATCAGAAATGGAACGATTTACTGATCCAAATTAAGTTTGACCCTTAAGAAAATGAAGGTGGTGCGTGATGCGCGGAATTGGTCGAATTACCAACAGGCCTTAAGTCCGAAGTGGAACTCGAACGCTGCCTTGTATTTTAAACAGCTAGTGCGATCCCAGGGATCGGTTTGAAAGTCCTGATTTGAAGGGTCGGATTCGGACGCGAGCACTGAAAAACATATGTAAGATCTTTCGTTAAGGGACTGTAGAACGCTGATTTTCACGCATCGAGGAGCAGACTTCGATCCCATCTCCTGCGTTGCCTTGCAAATAAGTTCGCGCGCTCCCGTTTTACTCCGTCGCTGGCATAAATTGCGCAAGATTTACGAGAGCGAGACCGTGGCGAAAAGAGACGCTGAAAAACCCGGGACCCGCTTCGCCAAATTTTATGGTTCAAATTTTCTCACCGGTGTGCGTGCGGTTCCTTTTGACGCGGGTGTCGGGTCGGGAATCGACGGGGACGTGTTAATGGGGAATTCGCGCGTTCGGGAAAACCGGGCAGCAGTCGTGATTTCCGGCGTGGAGCCTCATGCCACCCACGTTGTCTTCGGAGGAATTCGCGAAGGTGGTGAGTGAATGGATGGTCGTTTGATCGGAGTACGATTGCAATCGCGGTGCGAATCGCTGTGCCGATTTTGAGGGTGACATTTTCGTCCCGTGAAGTGGTTCTTGCGACACTGGTCTCTTGAGTTTTGACTCGTGGAATAGCCAACTCAAAATTCTTGCCTCAGTAAAGCAATTTCCTTTCTCGTTTGGAGCTGGACCCACGTGGAACGGTACTGAGATTCAAGCACTTGCATCGCCGGAGATAGTTGAAAATGTGTGCCCAGCACCCAGCTTGACAAAGAACAAACGCTTTCCTGTGTTTCTCCATGTCCAATAATGAAGGTCATGCAAGTGTGCAGATGCATTGGATTTCCCATGAAACTGGAGGCGGCGGAAAGCCTTGCGAAGATATACTTTATTTACTATAATCGAGCTACAATTTATTACTACAGTATCCCTTATCACTTCTGATGAATGCTTGAACTTTACGTGCAGTACTTGAAAGGAGTGAGAACCTCGGTACGATTCCCTCGAAGATCGCAAAAAAAAATCAGAAAACAAGAAAATCAAAGAGAGGAAAATTCCCATCGAAGTCGATTAAAATACTGTACAGTATATACCGGTACTTGTGCACAAAGCGCAACTTCTTTCATGCCGAATAAATGTCGAGGAAAACTTGCGTCGTGTGCGCTAGGAAATATTGTACTGTAACTGATAATTTTCATACATTTTCTCTATTTTTAGGAAACCGGAAATTAAAATAGAGAGGTAAACATTTCTGTTAACGCGTGTCGTAAGGTTAACTCGCCCCCACTCAAGGCTTTCAACTCGTTCAAATCTTTCAAGCAATTGAAAAATATTTCCCGGGGTAATGTCCTAGATCTGTAAATGATACAAAAAGTCTTTCTTTCCCTGGAAACATTTTTAAAGATGTTCATTGTGAAAAATGCCCTAAAATGTAAAATAGAACAGAATCCTCAAGTTCGCAAAATTTGTGCACAAAGTCTTCACATGAACTCTTCAAGATAATTTCGAGGCACAGGGCTGACAAAACTTCTGAACGAACACTATTGTAGTTCTAGACCCGGGTAGAAAGTATTGTGTTACTACACTCTAACTAAATTCTCTTCACTGCGAATACTGACCCATACATAGCCTCGGTGTATACTCAAGCAGTTTCGTGGGACTCAACTGAGAATATGGACGCATTATGCAGCAGGTTTTCAGATTTCTCTCGACTCGTTTTTTTTTTTT